>APFE030728751.1:0-16238 GCA_000404065.3 Pinus taeda
ACAAATCTTAAGCTATTCTTTTTTCCTGCAACTTAGAATGGCAGAAAGATGATAAAAACATAAAATAAACAGGGAGGAAGAACACTTATTGGATCATGCAGAGACACAGGAATTCCGTGATCATCCCTTGGCCAAGAGAGAACAGCAAGTTGTTTCGCAATCCATGCTTTCAACAATCTTTGATTATGAAAAATATGACAGTTACAGTGCAAGTCTTTACTCAGAGAAAATTGCTGGAGCTAACCAACAACTACTACTACCAACCAACCAACCCTTTACAATATCGCTTCGGGTGGTATTTATAAACAAAATATCAGGAAGACATCATTACAAGTGACCGTGACAGGTCTGCTTAGAACTCTTCAAAATCTAAATGCTTGCTAGAAATAAATGCAAGTAAATCTTTTTGGCTGCACTAGGGGTAGCTGAATCAGAACAGGTGACGAGGTGGCCCTTGGGGACCAGATGCATTGCTGCTGAAGTGAATGTGCTTTGGGACTGCAGTTTGGCTTTGGTGCGAATTGAATGTGCAATTATTATGATTTGAGAGCTTCAAGTGATTTTGCTCTCCTTCTGTGAATCTGCTGGAAGATATTCAATTTCTCTTGCTTTGGGCCGCTGCTTAAGATATTCTCTGATACACTTTGCCGCTACATTGATGATTTCCGCCGTCGACTGATACTCTTTGACACGCTTGAAGCCTGCTGATTTGATCTGATACACTTTGAACTCTGTGAATGATCTGCTGTTGTCTTTAAATCGGATCCTTTGGCACGAGTGGGCGATTTCGAGCTTTTTCGGCGCGCAGTGGGCTCGGCAATCAGAAGATTCCCTGAAGATTCCTCGAAATGGCATATTTCCCGTAGCTTCGCGCTATTCGCGCATCAAAAATTGCCTCTGTTTCTTGATCTAGAGCTCCAAAGTGTGACTTTTCTTCTTGCGCGAAGCCTTTTCGGCTTTTTTGGCTGCTGACGTAAGCACTGCATCGGCTATACGGTGGATGACGTCATTGGTGGGTCCTTGGTACAGCACGACGTGGTGGGGTACTGGTGGACTGTGGTGAAGAGACTTCGATGCGATATAGCGATATCGCGTTGGCGGGAAAGAGGGGGATCATTGGGTTGGGCGTGTGGTGCTTGCGATTGCCGATATGCGATATCGCATCGGGGGAGATGGAGGGGTGAACGGATTGGACACTCGGTGCTTGCGATCGCCGATCGTCGATTTCACGATGTCGCATCGGCGGGGAAGGGATGGGCAATGTTTTGCATGAAAGTGAGATGGCGAGGTTGCGATGCGAAAACGGCTTTGAAGGGGGAAAAAGGTAAGTAAGTGGGTGTGAAGGGCCTTTGAAGTTTCGGAAGGGGTCCGACTACTTTGGGGGAGTTTTATACTTAGGAAGGAGTCCATAGTATGCGATAGGTGGTTTCGTAGGTTGGGTTCTTGCTTAGTTTCTGATAAACTAAGCAATTCCCGGGACTTGCTATGGTTATTTCTCAACCAGGGGGAGGGAATATTACATAGGGGAATTTACTTAATATTAATATGAGGACGGGGAACATAGGGAGCTACATAATAATGTTAGTGATTAACATGGAGATGATAAGAAAGCGCTAAGTTCAGGGGGAACTTAGGCTGTTGCAGGGGGAAAGGACCATACTTCGGGAGAAGATATGGAACAACTTTGAGCAAAGCAGATCTTTACTCAACCAGAGTGATGAAGATGATGGATTGAAGAGGCGCCAAGCAGATCTTGACCTCTTTTTGGGGATGTTAGTTAATGATTGGGGAAAAGCAGAGAAGGGGAGTTAGTTATACCTCATTTGAACCTTTTGCTTACAAATCTTTGCTGATTATGTTCTACATGATATGATACCTGCAAACTTGGAACTTGTCAGCATTTCAACAGCCTCAGAACTACCTACCCAGCCTACTTCCTAGCATTTTTTCTTCTTTTGCTTGGGGGTGCACTTAGACTTGCAAACCCATCATACATTTTTCTTTTGATATCTTCCTATCTACATGCTACCCTTATTTCTTCCAGAGCCCAGATTAAACTATTGGACTCTTCTGTTTCTCTACCTATCTAAGAGTCTGCCAAGATTAAACTGTTTGGACCGACTTACAATCTCTATATTCTAAAACATGAAATTTAAACCTAGGGAGACCAAGATTAAACTGTTTGGACCTCCCTTTAACTAAAAGTAGCGATACCAGGAAAACTTTTACAAAATTTGAAGGCAATTGAATGGATCTTGAAGGAGCCTTCTTCATTTGGAGACTGTTTGAGCAAATATGGAGCATTGCAGCAAGCAAAGTACGACATATTTGGCCTGTGAAATGCCAATCATGAAAAATGAATACCTGCTGCAGCAGGAGCTAACAGAGACATTATCCACAATCCAGATGGCACGGTTATCAGCAATATGATCGGCGCACTTACACCAATGATTCTGGAACATTGGTGTGGAAGTGAAACATAGATAGCCAACAAGCATGAGGTTATACTCATGAACCTCAAATGCCACAAAATGTCACAGTATGATGACTTTCATCGAGATTGGATGTAGCGAATATATGAGGTAAAAGATTCCAAAAATTTGTTGTGGACACAGGTATACCTTGAAGCTCTCCCCTCAAAATTTGTTGATTATATCAGAATGCAGGAAGTCTTCCAGTTGCCGTTTGAATCTTACACATGGGGTGAGATCTACTCACATATTACAAAGACACTGGTAAGTCTTTGTACGAGCTCAAAGGTGAATAAATCTTTGGAGAAATTATGCAGGTTGCCAAACAGAAAGTCCATTTGCAACAAATATGGACTTACAGTAGATGATCCCTTGGTAAAGAAAATAAAGTCTAAGAAAATATCCAAAAGAGAATTCAAGGAGACTTTCTACAAGAATAAGAGAAATTACCTGAAGGACAGAAGAAGAAAATACCCCACAAAGGATAGATATTAGAAGCAAACAAAGAAAGGGTATTACAGATATGTGCCAAACACTCATTACTATAATCCCTTTGATATCCATCTACATTCTGCCAAGCAAGAAAAATGGAACAAAATCACTTGTTGGTTATGTGGGCAGAATGGGCACACCGCCTGAAGATGTCCTCAAGGTGAAGAATCGAAGCTAAACAGAGGGAAAAAGACTGCTGGCTATTCCCAAAAAGCCAAAAAAGTCAAAAAGGATCATAGAGGACCTATTGTTTGGCTTAGATGTAACTCTACTACTCATGTTACAGAAAGGTGCCCCAATCTCACAATCAGGGATACAGCACAATAGCACCAGCTAGAAGAAACTTCTCTTGATTCTTTTAGCTCATCGACAGAAGTAGAACTACAGGCAAATATAGGCCAATATTCTGAATCAGACTCATCAGAATGCTCATGCTCTGATTCTGATGAATGCGCTTGCCATGCCTTGTATGAAGATGATTCTGATTATTCCAGTAGCTCAAGTGAAGAAGAGAGGGCAAAACCTATAAAAGAAAAAGTACTTATGGAATTTGTAGATGAGGAAGCAGAATTAAAAATTCTGTCTCAGATTTGGGCTATGGAGGACGGTGACATGAAGAACAGACTGATCGAAGCTTTCACAGATCAGCTGAAAACTAAAGCTTCTAAGGAATCAGGGAAGAAACCATTGTTTGTTGATGCATCCTATGAGAGCAATATGAAGTCTTTTCAAATGCATCACCAAAAACCAAGAAGAGTAAGGTCACTTACTCTTGGTTAAGTAAGTGGTGAAATCCACCACATCAAATCCAAAATCTCTGCAATCAAAGCTCAGATTGCAGAACTGCAGAAAGGCAAACAAGTTGCGACTAGCCAGAAATATAAAGAAGAAGAAGACGAGGATGATCCCTAGAACCAAGCTGCACACGTGCAAGAGGTCCAGATTGCTGAAGGTATGCAAGATCCAAATTTTGGATTTAAGGACATGAGATTATTTACTATTACATATCAACAGAATCATGTTAAGGTAAACATCTGTATTCAAGGAAAAAATTTTCAAATGACTGCATTACTAGACTCAGGTGCAGACATTAATATCCTTAATATGAAGAACATTCCAGCCAAATACTGGGTCTCTGCTGAAATAAAGGTTGTGGGTCTTGGAAATAAGAAGCTCCAGTATGAAGTTCCAAGAGATTCATTGTGTTTTGATTCACATTGTGTATATATGAAGTTTGCTATTGCAGATATTCCTGTTGATTGTATTTAGGAAATAAATTTCTTGCTGCAGTTGAACCACATGGTTCAACCAGGTTGAAAGGAGGAAGATCTGGTTACTTTATTTTAGTCCCCACATCAAAGGGCAAAAAGAAGAAGATTATACTACCTTATGTTTCCAGTCCAAGGGTCTCTACTATGGTGCAGGCAATGCAGAAGTTAGATAAGGCAGAATCCTTACTAACAAAGCTCAAAGATCTGAGGAGTAAGCTAAGGATTGAAGAACAACTAAAGATGCCTCAGATAAAACGTAGAATTCAAGATTTGAAGCAAAATCTAGAAGAGAAATGCTGTTCAGAAGAGCCGAATGCCTTTTGGCATCGAAAACAACATACTATCAGGCTGCCATACAAAGAAGGATTTGCAGGAAAACCCTGCAAGAGTAGAGCAATCCCCATGAGAAAAGAGTATAGGGATCTTTGCTAGAAAGAGATCCAGCAACTGCTCGACAGGAGACTAATAATAAATTCAAATAGTCCATGGAATTGTTATGGGTTTTATGTGAAACAAAGGGCAAAATAGATCAGGGGTATCCCAAGACTTGTCATCAATTATAAACCTCTGAATTCAGTTCTTGCAGATGACACCTATCCAATTCCACACAAAGGAGACTTGATAAGAAGAATTTCAGGTGCTAAAATATTTTCGAAGTTTGATTTAAAGGCAGGATTTTGGCAGGTGGCTATAGAAGAATCAGATAAGTTTAAAACTGCCTTCAGCATTCCTGCAAGACATTATGAGTGGAATGTCATGCCATTTGGGCTAAAAAATGCTCCCTCAAAGTTCCAAAAGGTGATGGATGATATTTTCAAACCTTATTTTGACTGGTTAATTGTATATGTCGATGATGTTTTGATTTTTTCTAATAGTATAGATGAACACTTTAAGCATGTAAATATTTTCTTAAAGTTAGTTCAGATGAATGGGCTAGTTCTGAGCAAGAAGAAAATAGAAGTTTTTCAGACTTCTATAAAAATTTTGGGTCATACAATCTGCAATGGGCAAATTTCTCTCCAGCAGCATGCCATTGACTTCGCTGACAAATTTCCAAATGTGCTCAAGGATAAGACACAATTGCAAAGGTTTTTGGGTTGCCTTAATTATGTCAGCAACTTTTATCAAGATTGTGCCAGCGATAGGAAAATCCTTAACAGGAGGTTAGGGAAGAACCCTCCTGAATGGTCAGACCTTCACACCAAAGCTGTTTAAGAAATCAAGGCTAAAGTAAAATCTTTACCCATTTTATATGTTGCAGATGATCAGGCCTTTAGGATTGTTGAGTCTGATGCAAGAAATGTTGGATGGGGACGGGTTTTGAAACAAAAAATTGGTAAAGAAGAGCAGGTGGTTCAGTTTGCTTATGGAGTTTGGAACCCTGCAGAACAAAATTATTCTGTTATTGAAAGAGAAGTCAAGGCTGCATGGAATTGTATAAGCAAGTTTGAGGTTTATCTGATAAATAAGCCTTTTCTCCTCAGAACTGATGCATCAACCATGCAAAAGGTATTGACAAAGAATATTAAGAAGGCTAGAGAAGCAAAATTTGCAAGGTGGCAGGCCCTGTTTGCCAATTTTGATTTCTCTGTTGAACATATTAAAGGAAAAGATAATAGCCTTCCTAATTTTTTAAGCAGAGAATACATTGAGCAGAAAGAGGCACAAGTTTTGGTTTTTGTTACTGAATGGGAACAAGAGCGAAAGAGGGAAACGATGAGGATTGTACCAGATGAACTAGAATGGGAAACATATAAAAGAAACGGGAAACCCACATGAAAACTTAGAAATACAAAGGTCCTGGACGCTAATCTACAACCCCATATGGATCTTTAGTTGTATGTACCAGAAAGAAAAGTTTTTCCCAAGGGAAGAGCATGGATACATGACATGGTCTACGACAAAGCTAGAAGAAATGCTAAGATCGCAAGGATAGCATTAGAACAAAACTTTCACGATATTGCTACCATATGGTACCATGGAGGGAAAAGTACGGGTATCTTTTAAAGACATGTCTGCATATACTGAACCCATGATTTATGGAATGAACCTGGCCATATCAAAACTCATATGGCAGCAAGATGGACTAGGAATGACCCTCAGATCATGTTTCCTGATACTGTCTTTGATTTTGCAGATTATAAAAGATTATGGTGGCGATTTCTTAATGTTGATGACCAAACAGAAACCCACTATACCAGGCTCAAATTCAGCACAGTCGGGCATTATCAAGGATATCAACAAAATGAATGGCTCAGAGAATGGTGGAGAGACTACGGAGTAAATAAAACTGCGATGGATCCAGTAGAACATGAGAAATACTGCAAAAATATGGGAAAAACTTGTATCATGGATTGTAACATAGGATGTAACCATCCAGTTTATCATACTGTTAAGAAGATGGCGGACATTGATTAGACAACTTACAAGGATGCTCCTTACAATAATTCCCTTGAAGAATATATGCGGGAGCACATGGAGTGGCTTGTCCTCACCAAAGTACAATATCAAACTGTTCTAGGAAGGCCCATCATCGTCCGACAAATCTACACCAAAGCTTGGGACATCATGCAATACAAGAAAGACAGATTTCCAGGACTTACAATCTTCTAGTATGAACTAGTCATAAGGGCTAAATTGTGACTAGTTTTTCTGTGGATTTTTCTATTTAAAAATCTCCACAGTGTAATATAATCTTTTCTCATGGGCTTTAGTACAAAAGCATCCACGGTGTTTTAGTCATGTCTGAATAAACGTTTAGTACAAAGAATCTACTTTACAGGCTATATCGGACGCATTACCCGAAAGCAATTATTCGATCCATATAATGGACCTGAATTTTGTGTGGATGTCGCTATGGTAAAACTGAAAAGTAATGATTCCTTTTGCTTTAAGTCTTTTCTTTGTTCCGACCCAGGACAATGTTTTTCCCCCTTCTCTCCTATATAAAGAAGGGTAAGGCTCATTCTTTGGGCATCGGAGTTTAGAGAGTCTAGAGTATTGAGTCTTGTGTGTTTTATAGTCGAGTGATTTCCCTGCTCTACATCTGCGGACCTGCGTGTCTGATCTGCTTGCACCATGGAATTACTCAAAGTCCATAGTTGGTTTGGAAGCCTGCGCATCAGTATGCTCGGTACTGGTGAGAACCTAAAGTGGCTGAACCATTAGAATCTTCTTGTCTGTAAAATCTTTCTAAAACTTCAGAGGCAGAGTCTATCCATCGCCAGGAAGCCTTTGGTATTACTTGATCTTTATGATCGGTATATAGTCTAGTAAATGCGGTGACAGTCTATCTCTGTAAAGAGTTTCCTCTCTCTATAAAACATTCTAGCATCTGGAATAATATGAGTACACCATATTTCCACCATATTAGTATCTTTGTGCATTTATAAAAGTCTGCTGTGTAGTAGTTCTATGGAGTCTTCGTCCGAAGTTCGCAGGAAGTTAGCCAAAGGGTCGAAGGGACACCAAGGTCGTTGTTAGGCAAGGAAGCCATTGTGAAGACCACTAGAGTGTGAAAGATCTGAGTAGGTTCACCACTGTTTCACCAGGAGTTGGCCATCTGCATTAACGAAGAGACACAGCAAGTCGCAAGCTCGTGACAGGAGCCCCTGATGTTGACATCATCATTAAATTATTACTTTTAATATGATAAATTATTAATATTTATAACTCTCTTTCTCCTAACTAATGAATTAACAATATTAATTAATTTTAATTAATAACATTGTTTCACGATATTAATAATATTAATAACACAAATGAATA
The DNA here is from genome assembly GCA_000404065.3 of Pinus taeda. Taxonomy (NCBI): domain Eukaryota; kingdom Viridiplantae; phylum Streptophyta; class Pinopsida; order Pinales; family Pinaceae; genus Pinus; species Pinus taeda. The sequence continues at coordinate 8,003 of APFE030728751.1, forward strand.
AAATAATAACATTAATCCAGACGCGAAGAGATGTGGTTTTTTAGCGAGAGTTTGTATCTGTCAAGGGGTGTTCTTTTTGAGCTCTGAATCCACAACAAATCATTATAAGATGATTGTAGGGTCACTAAAATCATTTGAATCAAATCTAGCTTGTTTTTGGCAAGGGTTTCAGTGATTCAAACCAGTGATCATTGGACTTCTACAGCCAAGTATTGACGATGCAGATTTTGTAAACAACATATGAAGGGCTTAGACATGGATAATCAAGTTTGAAGTGGAATTATTGTAGTGGAACAGTTGGCATCAAAAGGCCCATAGCTATTATAGAACATACTCTCTGAGGGAGGAAAACTACAAGTCAACTACGAGTGAATCCAGAAGATTCAGTTCAACTACAGACAATTCTTCTAGGTGCATATGTTCCCACCTATTTTTCTCTTGATAAGTTTTTCTTATTTCCACTATAAGTACTTGTCCTCATCTTTCTAAAACCCCCCTCTAGCAAAGGGAGACTAAGTAAAATTACACTATAGAGTTTTTATGAGTACATAGAATATTTAGAAAGACGAAGAGAAGAAAGAGAAAACAATTTTAAACTATAATTAACTATAATTCTTGAAAACAACCTCAAATCATTAGAAAATAAAATACTCTCGCTCGAGACTGAACTCCAAGGAATGAAAGGTAGAATTCAATAAATCGAACATAGCAAACAAGCAATGGTTAAAGAAAATGACACTTTGAAAAAAGAGATTAAAAATCTAAAAGACAAACTACATAATAACTCGGCCCTAAATAACATAGAGAATAAATTATGTATTAAACCCATAAAAGAAGAAATTAATAAACTAATTGTCCTCGACCATGAGCACCACAAAAGAGCCTTACAAATTATAATTGTTGGGGTAGAAAAACAAAACAATGAAAACACATTAGAATTAGTTAAAGAACAATTGAAGACAAAATCTCAAATTCGAACAACTTATCTCACCGAAGAAATAAGGGTAGGAAAGATACTTGAGCATAAACATAGACTAATCCGTGTCAAGGTCTTAAATTAGATATACTTAAGAAATCCCCTAGCCTAAAAGGAACGAGAATATTTATAAATGAAGACCTCATTCCAGAAGACCAAGATGAACTTAGGAAAGAAGTACAAAAGGTCAAGGAGGCAAGAAAATAAGGGAAATGGGCAATCAATAGGAATAGAAAAGCTATTATTAGAGAAAGAGTCCAAACATGAATGATAAATAGGGAATAACATCAATCTGGATCCTCTTTTGGAATTGTCATAGTTTTCCATGGATTAAAGGTCCTATGTTAAGTTAGATCCCAAGTGATATTGATCTTATTCTTTTATTTGAAACTTGGGAGCATGGTGAATCTAGGGTCGCTCACCTTGACGAGTTCACTCTTTGGTCTGCTTGGAATAAGAAATCCTCTAGGAGAGGTTTTGGTGGTATAGTCTATTATATTAGGAACGTTGTTTCCTCTCACATCCGACTTCATAAAAACAACCCCTTCAATCAATACATTTGGATCGAGATCTCTGATTCTACAATTAATAGGATCTTCCTTGCAATTTGCTATTTCGGCCCTATCAACTCTACACCTATAAGAAAAACAACCTAGATAAGAATTGTCTTTCAATACCTTAGTAAGAGACATCTACAACCTAAGGAATAAAGGTAATATCATTTTGCTTGGGGACTTTAATGCTCAGACTGCTACTAACCAAGCTATTATGTTAAGTAACAAATCTAACCCTGACTCCTTGTGGCTTGATGAGGATGGTCACTTAGATAATAATTTCAATAGAAAATTTAGAGACATAGTCGAGAAATTATTTGGCACCGAGATCCTCAAACTTTGTATTTCAAAGGACCTAATCATTTTCAATGGTATTAATAAATTATCTTTGGTCAGATGACCTATTCCCATGGACTGGGTAGCAGCATTGTGGATTATGCGATCTTTGACATCCATGTCCTCAACCATATTACAAAATTTGAGCTTCTTAATGGGTATGAGCTTGACTCTGACCATAGACCGTTGTCTTTATCCCTCAAACTTGTTATGCATACCAACCACATGCAGGAGAACAGTGAAAGCAAAAGTCACATTCACTTTGATAGAAGTAAGGTCGACCTTTTCTTAAGGGATTTGGAATGGAATATAAGCTCCCTAACTTATAATAACAACATTGATCAAATTTATTACCATTTTACTACTACCCTTTCCACAACCATTAGAAAATTCTCTAATAAGACTTTGTATAAGAATAATAATAGAACTTCAAATCCTTGGTATGACAAAAAGTGTAAAATTGCCAGTGAAGCAATCAGAGATTCCCCTAATGAAAGCATTAATCTACAAAATATAAGTATATACAAAGCTCTCATTAAAAGTAAAAAGAGGTTATATATTAATAAGATACATGAGCATCTTCTCCACCTTTCTAAAGTTGTGCCCAGAACGTTTTGGCAGAATGTGGTTGTTTATAAAACTAAAGATAATCATTTTATCCCCCTAGAAAATTGGGATAACTATCTTAAGAAGTTGTATGACTCTTCGAACACCATGGGAAACATCTTAAACACTCCTATTAAGGATGATATTTTTTCTCTTGAAGATGTTGAGTCTGGGATTAATAAGCTCGCTAATGGGAAAGATAAAGATATTGAAGGTTACCAGGCTGAGATCTTTAAAATGGGAAAATCTGTCCGCATTACTCATCTACACAAGCTTCTCAATTTGGCTGTAAAACATGGCTTCCCTAAGATTTGGATGCAAAGCCTTATTGTGCCTATCTTAAAATAAGGGGACAAAAGTGTTCCCTCTAACTATAGAACCATTATGATTAGCCACATCCTAGCCAAGCTCTATGGGCTCATTCTAGAAAAAATTCTTAGCCTTTAGCTTAAGAACCAGGTTAAAAGAGCTAAAGGGAAAACTAGTTTTAGGAGACATCACTCGAACATCGACCACCTTGTCAACCTTAGGATCATCATAGAGGAATGTCCAATAGTAAAACCAGTCTCTTTTTTTGTTTTGTGCACTTTAGAAAATCTTTCAACATTGTCCCCCGAGAAAATATCTGGGAGAGGATTGAAGAGATCATTGTTCCTCCTAAACTGAGGATTGTTGTGATCCGCCTATACAAGACTGTAATTTCCAAGTTTAAGACCAACGAAGGGTGGTATAAAGATATTAAATGTAATATCGTGGTTAAGCAAGGTTTTCCCCTTTCCCCTACCCTTTTTGGTATTTACATCGATAAACTAGAGGAGTGTGTGGAAATTGTAGGTTTCAAAGGCACAGAGCTTGCTGGTATTATCATTTCTCTTCTCCTTTATGCTGATGATATCGTTCATCTTGCAAAGAGCCACGATTGTTAGGATATTCTAACACATAGGAAATAGTTAAGTATAAGTTGGTCTAGTGTAGAGTTAGGTAAAGTGTGTTTCTTTACTATGTACATTTGTAACTTACAATCTAATGGTCACGATATGTTCTAGACATGAAGTCATCCGACGATTCATTCTCTCCTCGGAATGACCGACACTTGATTCATGGCTTAACACCTAATTGGTCCATGATCTTTATTTAAAAAGTATGGAGGGTCATTTGTAGGGTGACCGTCCATGAGAGAATCTTATGTAAATTTCCTTTCTTTTATTAATAAATTGCCTGAAGTGGTCACATTGGCTCAGGCCGTGAACTGTTTCCCTCTTTCAGGGTTTTGACTACGTCAAGAATACAAGTGTATTGATCTATGATCTATTTTTGAGCAGTGTCCTTTGGTGTTCTATATGAGGAACTTACCCTGTAAATTCCTACATGGTATTAGAATTATTTGAGAGCCATATCCATTGGTGATCCAAATCTAAAGTCAGTACAATTGCATCCGACTGTAGTTTCTTAGATCTATTGTTTCTGATCGCTTTCATGCCGAGAGGACTACTCGCTTTCTGATAGCCCTAGCTACGTCCATTTTAATATCTGAAGGTATATAGTCTTTATTTGCAGTTTTAGCTATTTATCTCTTTGTTTATTTCAGTTTATTTATCTATTTGTTTGTGATTACCGGATCTATACCTTTCATTTCTGCATATGCTCTTTTCCCCATGACTCTGTGCGATTTGGGAAAATTAGAAACAGAAATGAAAGATTGTTTTCATGTGTATGCTACTTTCCGCCATGCCTTAGTATCATCTTGGAAAATCTGAAACATTGAGGAAAATATTTAGTTTCTCACAAAAGCTAACTTCAAGTCATAAGGTTTGTTTTTTTTGTATGTCCGTGTTGGGTTGTGTGGTTTTTTGTTTTGTAGGCAAAAAGAATTTTTTCAAGTAAGCACACACCCCAAAGCTTGAGTTACTAAAAAAAAAAATTTCTCCCTTCCTCTTTTCCAAAAATTACTATCCTTTTAAACTACCTCACTTGGTCCAAAGTTACTTTATGAGAATAGAGGTCTTGAGTTCAAGTCTTTCTTTTTGTTGAGTTAATTTTTCAAAAAGCACATGTAACTTATGTTTTAAAGTTAATTTATGTAAAAATGTTCTCACCCATTATAAAAAGTGAGTCACTTATAATTCTAAAGTCTCTTTATCTTTTATTTAAGCTACAATTTAGTGGGTAGCTCATAAAGTACCATTGTAAAAGCGACTTTCACTTATTTATAAAAGTGGATCACATAAATTTTTTTTTTAAGTGAGCCAATTAGATTAAGTTTGGAAAGGGGGGATTTTTTTTAAATATAACATTATCATTCACTTCTACAAATTCACACACTTCATCGGCGTCTTCAACAACTTTTCTTCAAAAAGTCATAACTTCTTCATTCAGAAGCCATTTTTAGAGCCGTTGTTTTTTAATCAGCCTAATTTTTTGAGATATTTCCATTGGAACACTTAGTTTCAGCATCTACAACATTAGTTTCTGTTAAAATGGAAAGTCCATGCCAAGTTATTTTTGACAGAACCAACTACTTCCAATGGTGCTCCTACATTATGGATTTACTTAGAAGTAAATGTCTTTACAGAATAGTCTTAGGTCAAGAAACTGAACCTAAAGATGAAGATAAGGTAGCCAAATTGGAAAATAGGCAAGATAAAGAACATGTGTTAATAGGGATGTCTATTTCTCCAGACCTTAGATTCCATATTGCAGAACTTGATACCCCTAATGAAGCAATGAAACAACTTACTAAAGTTTTTGGAATTAAAAATGAGATTAGAGGCCATTAACTCAAAAATGAGTTGCTTACGTTGGACCCCAATAATGTTTCTTCCATTTAAGATTTTTTGTCCAAGTTCAAGACCCTTAGACTTCTCTTGGAAGGTGTTAAGGTTAAGAAAGAAGATGGTAGCCTTATCTATTCTATTCTTACTAAGTTGGGACCAGCTTACTCTATGTTTGTTTCCACCTTCCATTCTACTAGAGAAGTATTTATTTCTCAAGGACAAGAATACAAGTCCCCCTCTTTTGATGTCTTTTTCGATTCTTTAATAAGAGAAGAAGAAAAACTCTTACATTTTGGTCTTCTTAATCTTGGAAACTCTTCTAAAAAAGCTTTAGCCACCCAGTAGCAACCAAATTCAAAGAATCCTAACAAGTAGTATCCTAAAAAGAATGGTCCTAAACCAAACAAGGGTCCTAAGGAATTTCACTCTCAAAATGAAAAATCATTTCAACAAAATCATAAGGAAAATAAAAACAAAGGGAAGAAGACTGATAGACATTGCCACTTTTGTAATCAAGGTGGCCACTTAGAATCAAAATGCTTTAAGAAGATGGAAGCCTTAGAAGCAACAATGAAGAATCATAACATCCATTTGGAGAACTCTTCAACTTCAACTTCATCTTCAGGAATTGCACTTTCTACATGTGGTTTTCAAGCATCTCGATCTGGTTATGCTGTATCTTCTTCTTCTCATTCTCATGAGTGGCTCATCGATTCTAGAGATTCTTATCACATGGCTAAAAACAAAGCCATGTTTTCTTCTTTAAATGATTGTAACACCAAAAATATATATGTTGGTGATGATAAATCTCTTAGTGTTGTAGGGACTGGAACTATTCATCTAAACAATGGTCAATTTAATGATGTATTATGTGTTCCAACCTTATCATGCAACCTTCTATCTGTATATCAGATAAATCATTTAGGTGATGGTAAAATCATTGAATTCTCACCTCATGATGTTGTAATTAAGTTCCTAAGAGATCCTAGACAGATTTTAGCTACTGGCATTGCTAATGATTCTACAAGGTTGTATAAGTTTCACAACTTTGGGTCATCAAATCTTCCCTCGGTATTTGTTGCTCATAATGATGAAGTGAGAAAACATTGGCATGAGCGATTTGGTCACTTTAACTATCGCTCCCTTCAGAATCTATGTAAAGAAAATATGATGACAGGCCTTCCAAAGGTATCTTGCAGAGATGGTGTTTGTTCCGGATGTGTACTCGAAAAACATCATCGGGACAGTTTTGAAAAATGTGCCTCTTAGCACGCCTCAGCCCCTTTACAGCTTGTGCATAGTGATTTATGTGGTCCACTTCCAGTTGTTTCCTTCTCTGTCTACAAGTATTTCTTAACTTTCATTGATGATTTCTCCAGACGCACTTGGGTATACTTCTTAAAACTCAAGAGTGAAGTATTTAACATGTTCTTGGCCTTTAAGGCCTTCGTTGAAAAGCAATCTGGGCATCAAATTCTTAAGCTAAGATTTGATAATGGCGGAGAATATGTTAACAACAAATTCATCAACTTTTGCACTGAGAATGGAATTCAAATGCAACATACTGTTCCATATACTCCACAACAAAATGGTGTAGCTGAAAGGAATAATCACACCCTAAAGGAAATGGCTAATTTTATTCTTCAATCTAAAGGACTTAGTCTTAATTTTTGGGCAGAAGCAATTAACTGTGCAAATCACATAATAAATCACACTCCTACTAAGGTTTTAAAGAATATCACTCCAAAAGAAGCATGGAGCTCAATTAAATCAGATGTAAGTCGCTTTCGTGTTTTTGGAAGTGAAGCATGGGCCCATATTCTAGATGAGAAACATAAAGCTTTAGAACCTAAGAGTGAAAATGTATTTTTGTTGGATATTCTGAAGATGTCAAAGGATATAGGCTTATTCCACTTAAATCCAAAAATGTTATCATTAGAAGAGATGTAAAGTTTGCTGAAAATATGTCGGCCTGCGAGCCTAGTTCGGTGGATGTGCCACCTCTCTCTATCCTTTCTGCTTCTGAAAATGTTTCTTCTTCAGATGATGACAGTGAGGATGACAATCCTCCCCCACCTTCTTAGGATCCTCCTTCAGCTCCTCAGCTTCCAAAATGGGTCTGTGCTGCTCAAGATGAAGCATATGCTCTTGCAAGTGATCATACAAATCATCGACGTACATGTTCTCAGTTTGATAGAGCCTCTTCTTTACTGGCTCAAGCTTCAGTGAATTATGATCCTAACACCTTTGCAGAAGCCTCAAGCCATCTAGATTGGGATGCAGAAATTAATGAAGAATATCTTTCATTATTGGAAAATGATACATGGGATCTTGTTCCTCTTCCAAAGGGAAGAAAACTTGTTAGATGTAAATGGGTTTACAGAACCAAGTTTGGACCAGATGGAAAAGTTGATAAACATAAAGCTCGTCTTGTTGCTAAGGGCTTTTCACAAGTTGAAGGCATTGACTATACTAAAACCTTCTCCCCTATTACCAAAATGAACTCTATCTACTTTGTTCCTTTGTGCCTCTTTCAAATGGGAAGTCCATCAGATGGATGTTAAATCTGTCTTCTTGCATGGGGACTTGCATGAAGAAATCTATATGGAACAACCTACTAGATTTATACAAACAAACTCCAGCCTTCTATGTCAGCCTAAGAAATCCCTTTATGGTCTCAAGCAAGCCCCTCGGGCTTGGTATGCCAAAAGGGATAGCTTTCTTTTAGATACTGGATTTTCTAGGTGTCATTTTGACAACACTGTCTACACCAAGAAAGTGGGTAAGTCTCTTATCATTCTTGTTCTTTATGTTGATGATCTTATCCTTACTAGTAGTGATCCCAACCTTATAAACCAATTCAAGTCCAGCCTTAAAAATAAGTTTGAAATGAAAGACTTAGGACACTTGCATTATTTTCTTGGTCTTCAAGTATTGCAATCCAAGGAAGGTATTTCTCTTTCCGAGTACAAGTATGCATGTGATCTTCT
>APFE030728751.1:19161-38615 GCA_000404065.3 Pinus taeda
AATATATTTTAATTAATACCTAATAATACCAATTTATAATAATAATTACTGATAATATTAATAGCTATTATCATAATTATTATTGTAATCATAATCAAGTATTAATTATTATTATTATACTTAGATTATTAAAGCAAGAGAGGGAAACCTACCACTGATTGCTATACCTGAGATGTATTGGTGACCCTAATTTCTCTTATTAAGGGAAGCCAGCTTCCACTAATCTCCATACCATTGTCTCTGTTGAGATTATTCAGATGCTTGATAATTTCAAGAGCTTCTTTAATCTTTCGCTTATGATGTTGTTCTTCCCTTGCGACAATTGAGGCGTTTTCCAAACATACATGGTGTTTATGTTTTGAAGAATGTTCTACCAGGGCTGAAATACGAGACCTTTCATTTCTAATATCAGCGCCATGTTCCTAATATAACTATTGTTTTTTTATTATTTACATTAATTATTATTAATCAATTAAACTCAAAGATTTATATTTAACCCAATGACTAATATTGAAAACCCTATGAATAACATTATACATTACGAATATGAACCCTTTGATTAATAAACCCAAGGGATTGATATTATAAACCCAATGAAATAATAAACTGAAGAGATAGATGTTATAAACCCAAGGAAATAATAAACCCAATGGATTTAAACTAAAAACTCAAGGGATTAATAATATTATACCCTAGGAATATTAGCCCTTAGATTGATAAACCCAGGGGATTAATTCCAATACCCAAAGGTATTATAAAGCCAAGGGAATAATATTAAACCCAAAAGATTAATATTATAAACACAAGGTAATATATAAACTCTACGATAAATATTATAAACCAAAGTGAATAATATTTATTTTTGTAAGCTGGGGAGTTACCATTCTCTATTATCAAAAGGAAAAAACATTACAATCTTAAGGTGATCTCAACCTGCCCTGGAGGGAAACCAGGTTTATTGACCACCTACAGTTTTTGACTGCAGACCAAAAATAAAAGGCTTTCATCCTGTCCTTCCAAGCTTTGTAAAAATTCATCTGGTAACTAGTAACATTGATAGCTAGCTGTAAATAAGTCTTATCATACTTCCTATGCATATCTAAAGAAAAACTAAAAACTTGCATTTGCTATCTATATCAAAAAAACATGCCTATCTTCATTGAGTCTTGGCGTCCTCATGCTGCTCCTTTTCCTTCTTGACCACCAGGCCATTCGCCTCGAGCTGCTTCTGAAGGTCCTCCAGCCTTTTGTCTTGCATGAGCAGGGTGATCAAGATGTTCCTCATCTCTTTCTTCAGGTTGGGGATGCCCTGTGACAATTCAGCCATCTCTAAGGCAATCTATTCCATGGCTTTGGCCATGAGCCTTTTCATGACCCAATAGAGGTGCAGGGATTGCTTATACAGAGTCATTCTGCCTCTGGTATGGCTTGGGTCCGGCATAAGATCCATCCAATCCTCCATTTCTTCCTCTGACTGTGCTTGAATAGCCTCCTCCTCCCAGTGCTCTATTATTCTTCGAATTTTCGGGTTTGTTCGTTCATTATATGCCCTCTCTGCTGTTCTAACTCTTGTTTCTATAGTTCTCCTCCCCTGTCCTCCTTCTACGCATGTGCTGGTTTCCCCGTCTTCTGTTGTTCCTTCCCGACAACGTCTGCCCCTCCTGCTTCTCCCTTTTGCGATTCCCCGCCTGCTTTGCCTTCCTCGTCCGCGGCGGCCTCGCCCTTGTCCTCGCCTGCCTTTCCCAAACTCAGCACCCAACTCCTGTTCATCTTCGGCTTCCTTCCGGCCCCTTTTCATTTCTTTGTTTCCGATGCCCTGCTTATTTTGGACGCTTTTGTCAATTCCTGCCGCTGCCATTCCCACTTCATCTTCCTGGGCTTCACTATCATCCTCGGATACTTCATACACCGGGATGTAGAATTGCTCGGGGTCCGCTTCCATTTTCCCTTTGCCCTTTATGTCCAGGCTTGCTCGGCTCTGGTCCCCATCACCAGCGTTGCTTCGCATCCATCTCCCCGCCACTCAGCTACCCTCCGCAGCCATTCTTTCCCTGTTCTTTGTCCCCGGTCTGTGCGCCCCTGCTCTTTCCGTCCTACTTCCCAAGCTGGCCTTTCTCCTGTTTGTAACTTTGCGTTGTTCTCCTCTCTCGTCGATTTCCCTGCATGCGCTATCCCTCGACCCTCTTCGCCACCCTGTCTTCCTTATACCTCCCTTCTTAATGGCCTTAGGCTCCACCTCCCTATCCATTCTGCTGTCCCTTGTCCTCTCACGATCATTTCCCTGGCCTTTGTCTGACATCCTGACGGCGCCACCGTCATTCCCCGTTCCCCTGCTGTCCTTTTGCTCCAGTCCATGATCTGTCGCACCGCTCCTACCACCTGTATCCATCATGCTTCGAAACCTGGCGGCACTGTCCGTCCTTGCACCCCTTCGCGGCTTCATTACTCCACCTGCCAATCTCCTCAACCCGATCGGGTGACCAAAGTGAATAATATTAAACCCAAAGGATAAATATTTTAAACTCAAGGTATATAAACCCTAAAATAAACATAGTTGACCATGGTTAATTTTCATATTGACACAATATTTGTCACAATACGATGTTGGAGTATGGTTGACCATGATTTGATTTTCATATTGAGAAAATCTTTGGTACAATGTGACATTGGAAAATGGTTAGCCATGGTTGAACATGTTTGATTTTCATATTGGGACAATCTTTGTCATAATGTGACGATGTACCATGGTTAACCATGGATGACCATGGTTCTCACAATGTTACGTTGGACCAAGAGACAATTTTTTTCACAATGTGACCATGGTTGACTATGATTGGCCTTGGTTGACCATGATTGATTTATATATTGAGACATTCTTTGACAAAATGCGATGTTGGAACATGGTTGACCATGGTTGATTTTCATATTGAGACAACCCTTGCCACAATACAACATTGGTTGATTTTCATATTGAGAGAATCTTTGTCACAATGCGACATTGGACCATGGTTGACCGTGATTATAAACCCAATGGATTTATATTAAACCCAAATATTAATATTATAAACCTTATGAATAATATTATGCCCTAAGAATATGAACCCTTATATTATTACACCGAAGAGAATAATAAACCCAAGGGATTAACACTAAAAATTGAATGGATTATAAACCCAAGGGATTAAAACTAAAAACCTAAAGGATTATAAACCCAACGAAATGATATTAAACCCAAGGGATAAATATTATAAATCCAAGGTATAAAAACTCTAAGATATAAACAATAAACCCTAAAATAAAGATCGTTGACCATGGTTTACCATCATTGATTTTCATATTGAGACAATCTTTATCACAATGCCACGTTGGACCATAGTTGACCATGGTTGATTTTCATATTGAGACAATATTTGGCATAGTGTGACATTGTACCATCATTGAGCATGATTGTAAATGCAAGGGATTTATATTACACCCTAAGAATAATATTATGAACCCTATGAATAATATTATACCCTACGAATATTAACCCTTCAATTAATAAACCTGAGGGATTGATATTACAAACCCAAGGGATTAATTATAAAACCCCAAGGTATTATAAACCCAAGGGATTAACTCTAAAACCCCAAGGTATTATTAACCCAAGGGAATAATATTAAACCTAAGAGATTAATATTATAAATGCAAGGTATATAAGCCCTAAGATAAATATTATAAACCCTTAAATAAACATGGTTGATAATGGTTGACCATGGTTCATTTTCACATTGAGACAATCTTTGTCAGAAAGCGACGTTGGACCATGGTTGATCATGGTTCAACATGATTGATTTTCGTATCAAGACAATTTTTGTCACATTGCAACGTTGGGCCATGGTTGATTTTTATATTGAAAAAATCTTTGTCACAATGTGACATTGGACCATGGTTGACCATGATTATAAACCCAAGGGATTCATATGAAACCTAAGGATTTATATTATAAACCCTATATATAATATTACAAATCCAAGGGAATATTAAACCATAGGATTAATACTAAAATCCTAAGGGATTATAAACCCAAGGGAATAATATTAAACCCAAGGGATAAATATTATAAACCCAAGGTATATAAACCCTAAGATAAATATTATAAACCCTAAAATAAACATGGTTGATCATGGTTGATCATCGTTGACCACGGTTGATTTCCATATTGACAAAATATTTGTCAGAATGCGACATTGGACTATGGTTGACCATGATTGATTTTCGTATTGAGACAAACTTTGTCACAATGCGGCATTGGACATTGGTTGACCATGGTTGATTTTCATATTGAGACAATCTTTGTCACAATTCGATGTTGGACCATGGTTGGCCATGGATGGCCATGTTGTGACAATGTGACATTGGGCCAAGAGACAACCTTTGTCAAAATGTGACCATGGTTATTGGCCATGGTTGACTATGGTTGACCATGGTTGATTGTCATATCGAGACAATCTTTGTCATAATGCAACATTATAACATGGTTGGCCATGGTTGATTTTCATATTGAGACAATCCTTGTCACAATGCCACATTGGACCATAGTTGACCATGATTGATTTTAATGTCGAGGCAATCTTTGTCAGAATGCGACGTTGGACCATGGTTGATTTTCATAGAGACAATCTTTGTCATAATGACCATGATTGAATTTTATGATGAGAAAATCCTATAATAAACCCTAAGATATATATTATAAACCAACGTACATAAACCCTAAGATAAATATTATAAACCAACATATATAAACCCTAAGATAAATATTATAAATGTTAAAATAAACATGGTTGACCATGGTTGATTTACATATTGAGACAATGTTTGGCACAATACAACATTGAACCATGTTTCATGATGGTTTACCATGATTGATTTTCATATTGAGACAATATTTGTCACAATGTGACATTGAACCATGGTTGATAATGATTGACCATGACTAACCATGGTTCCCCATGGTTGATTTTCATATTGAGATTTTTTTTCTTTCTAAATGAGACATTGGACCATGGTTGACCATGATCAACTATGGTTGGCGATGATTGACCATGGTTGATTTTCATATTGAGACAATCTTTGTCACAATTTGACATTGGACCATGGTTGACCATGATTATAAACTCAAGAGATTGATATTATAAACCCAAATGAATAATAAACCTAAGAGGTTAATACTAAAAACCCAAGGTATATTATAAAACCAAGGAAATAAAATTAAACCAAAAAAATTAACATTATAAACCCAAAATATATAAGTCTTAAGATAAATATAAACCCTAAAATAAGTACAAAGTTGGTTTAGGAATCCCTATATCAATTTAGTATCTAGCTTGGTGGTGACCTTAAAATTAAATAATTATTATTATTATCATATAAACTGTATTTATCTTAAAAATATATGAAATTTAATATATATAATGAATTCATTGTGATTATATAAAAAAGTATAGTTTTTATTTAAAATAAAAATAACTATTTTAAAATAAAATATTACATAATATATATATTACTAGTTTAATATGTGATTTTTTAAAATGAAATTAACTTTAAAAAAAGAAAACTAATATGAAATAATATAGCAAAGTTAATTGTGCACTTTACTTCATATAGTTAGATACCTTAATTGATACATAATCGTATGGAAAATAATAATTCCACAATTTAAGTAACCAATAATGTTTTTCCAAAACTAATAAATTTTATCTCTGAACTAATAAAATTTATCTCTTGCTCTGAGTAGACCTTGATTTTTGGATATATCTCTCGTGACTCTATTTTGTACTTATTGCCATGCCAAAAATTTCATGCAACCTGTTGTGGTTAGACTTTCTTAATTTATGCGCCGACAAACCTCACGTGAACGCTAAGCATAAGTATTTGAGATGGATTGTGATAACCATAGGAACCTTTCATTAAAGCCCTCTTTCACATTATACTAAAATTAAACTAGTTTCGAGCATAGTTATGAAGTTTAAATTACGATATTGAAAGAAGCAATTCTAATGGACCTTTTTTCTTGTGTGTTAAAACAAATGGTCAATATACTTTATTAAAATTCGTCGATATAATTTGTAATTCCCTATACTCTTTTATATGAAATTTTATTTACATTTGTAATTCATTCCCTTATACTCTTCTGTATGAAATTTTATTTACATCTTATGGGAGAGTGAGAGTGAGGAGAACGAGAGCGCCGAGCAGGCGTCCAACCAGCGGATAGCATTGAACAGTCATCTAACCAGAGCCTCTGATAGCGCCCAATCACAGTGAAGGTATAGGAGATTATTGAATGACTGTGGATGTTTATACCATAGTGCCACATCTCAGCCTTATCACCTGTCCATCAGCGAGCTTCATGCTCGTATGCTGTCTTACGTTTTGTCTCCTGTCCAGCGACATGCAGGCCCATCAGGACATCCTTCTTTCTCTGGTTGTGCTGATGCTGCGTATCTTAGCACGGTTTGCTTTCCTCCAACTCCGCGGGTCTCTGTGCGGGGAGGTTTGTCAACTTTTCTGTCCATACTGCTCTCCGTTGGTCACACTGAATCTGTGTTTCTTTTTAGAAGACTCTGGTGTTTTTCTCGGCTTATGCATCTTTCTAGGAATCTCTTCTGCTCAATTCCCAGTCCTGATTATCATTGTCCACTAATATAACATCTACTTATCTAAGTTGCCTTGACCCATCAAATTATGTTATTCTCCGACTGTGCTCGCGGCAAAAGGTGACGGACTATGCCTATGGCATCTTGCGGTGCTCTTGCTCTTGGTGGCAGATTTCTGATAAGGTTAGTATTCTTTCGGTCGAATTTCTTAAACAGTCTGTTTTTTTTCCTTGTTATTTCTGAAATGGTTTTGGTCCTACCAGTGTTAGGATAAAAATTGAATGTTTACTTTTCAACATAGCTGTAAGGAACTTGATAAAGGATGTTTTTGTGATGGTGCTACCATCATCCTTTTTATTTTTGAAAGAGCTAGCAAGAATTGGTAGCCATCTCTGTTGCTTCATTTCCAAAAGTTTTATTTTAAGTTTTAGACCTCTGGAGTGCCCTCTGTGTTAGCTTTTCTTTCTTACTTACTGGTTAAAAGGGTCTGTATCTCCTTCCTTTATCAGGTTTTGGTAAATCTTTTGTGCATGTCTCTCTCTCTTTTATTGGGCTCAAATTTCTAGTCTTTTTTCCTTATCTGGATCTAGGATCCTATAGTCAATTTGAAGCAATATTGTGTTATATCAAAGCCCTGCTTAGATTTTAGCCTAAAAATAGGGCCCTGGTGGAGTAAGTGCAAAAATTGTTATTGCTGCTATATCATCTTTCCGAGCCACTTTTGATTCCCCTTGATCGTGTCCTACCTCTCACGACCCCCTTGTTTTTTCTGATACTGGATTTTCTAGGTTGATTACCCTTTTTTGTGGATCGGAATAGTCATGACGTAAGATGGAGCGGGATTGTCACTCCTTTCCTTAAATGGGTGCTGCCGCTATTGAATTTTTCCTGTCCTTTCTACAGATTTGAATGTCAAATCCTTCTTTTTTGTTGTCAGTAGTGGAGCTTTCCTAGAAGGTCATGCTTCAGTATGTTCGGATATTTTCTGCCAATCCCTAGATTTTGTCAGAATTTGATTTTTTCTGTAAGCCGTCATACCCATATATTACCTAGAGGTTTATTTTCCGTATTGTTTTCACATTCGGTCGCTCTGTCGCTCCTCTTATTAGTATTGACCGAACGGCTCTTTGACTCCCAGCTTTTCCTTTCCATTTATAACCTGGAGATTTCCTTTCCGTACTATATTACTCTTTCGCCCTTCTGTCTCTTCCTCATTATAGTATAGTCAGTTCTCTTTGACTCGATGGAGGCTTTTTTTGATGTGTCTGTCGCATCAACCATGGTGTGGGCCACCATGGAAGCAGATGAGAAATTTGGTAGACCGAACTCCAAAGTCGATTGGCAATCTTCCTTGGCCGATATTTTAATTTCCCATTCTCTGATTTCAGACCATGACCAGAAAGGTGTCGGATCGGATATCCCGCCACGTAGAAGGAACAAACACCCTACTAAGTCCCCCCCCCCCGCCCCCCCCTTTGCGGCCATAAATCTGGATAGTTCCTTTCTATTGGATAGGATAACCAGCCTTCAAAATCGAGCCTTGGTCAGTCGTTGGCACTTCCCAACAATGGAGGACAACCAGATGAGATCTTGGATAGGTTCTAAATGGAACTCTCTTTTGGGGTATATCCCGACCATTGTCAGGCTCATAAACATCTGGTATAGTTTCCATTGTCTAAGTGATCGTGATCTGGAAGTAATCTGTAGAGCGATAACTAGGGTCTCTCACACCACTAATTATTCCACATTATTAAGTCAATCCGGGATCGTTTTGTTCTTTCAAGGAGTAACTCAATCCGAGGCTATTTTGCCCAAGTAATGCTCGGTAGTATAGCGTTCTAATGATTTGAAAGGAAACAAACACTAAGCTATGACTAAACCAACTCAAAAGATAAAATCACACAAAGCAGTTGATCAGTCAAGGGTACGGAAACAATAACCCTTCCCTTTAGAAACTGATAAACAAAGAAACCAAAGCATGGACTTATAGGTCTGGGAGTCAAGCAACGTCTTGCTGGGCTCACGACAGCCTTAGGCCTGCTATCACGCAAAAGCAACAAAGGCAAATAAGCGAAAGTAAATGGAACATCAGTTATGAAATGGAACAACAATAAGTAAATGGAACAGCAGACTATCGTAAACAGGAAACGTCAATCATATGAATTGAAATAGCAAACTCGAATGGAACAGCAAACCCCAAATGGATGTACACGCTCTAGACTATTGTAGCAGTCCGAGAGTAATGTATGATGTGACTATGTTTCTGAACAAAGTGAGATTGTCTTCAAGCCTCGCAAATACTTATTTTATATGAATCCAATGATGATAACATTCATACTAATATCTTGCTATAGAAATGGATGCAACTCGAATAGATTCACTTTATGTAATACAGAGACGTGAGTTAAAGAACTTATTCAGATTCAGATATTAACTAAGAAGCATAGTCTAAAAAGATATATCGGATTACTGAAACAAAAGAAATAAGAAAACCACACCAATCACCGTATGATACAACAACAAGTGACCGTCGGAGCTGGGCCCTTGGCTACCAATGGTACACTGCTTAAAGTTACTTTAGATGCAGAAATGAAGTGAACACCAAGTCCTTTATATTGATTGCATTAACAAAGGTACACAAAATCAGGTCTTAGCAAAACTTAATGCTCAAAGCTGTTCTGAAGCTTGTAATTACAACAACAGTCCTCCCCCCACGCTCGATGGCGTGGTACCTTTATATAACAGAAATGACTGAGATAACTAGATACAAAAGATAAACTAAAGCAGCGATCCTTCAGGATCAGAGATCCTGAGGGATTCGCTAATCGTTCAGTTCTTCTCTTTCCTTTCTTGCGTTCTCCGTCTCAGTATCCTGCGTTCTTTTCCTGGACTATTCGGCTCTAATTTTACTTGATCTTGTCCGCATCCGGTTCCCTGTCGACGGGACAGCAATTGCTTTCATTTCGCTTCTTGTTTTTACTCGATGATCCCCTGTTTCCGTGTCTTTCTGCATAGAAAACATCAATTATTAGTGATTGAGCTTCGTTTGTCCATTTTCACACAATTTATCAAAACCCTTATATTCTTTAGGCTCATAATGCAGAAAAGGTTAGAAATATTATTGAAAAACCACTAGATTGCTTGTCAAAAAGCATACTTTCCAAGCGCTCCACACACCCCCCTGCTTACCCTGTTTCATGTCCTCATGAAAACGTTATAGTTGACATGCAAGGCTGTGAGAGAGTAGGCTGAAGAAGGGATCTCACGAAGAGGTCGACAACCATGATTAGCAACTAGATGGTCAAAGAACTGATCTAACTGATCTGCGGGCATCTCATATAGGGCCTGATATCCAGGTGCAGGATGCCAAATAATTGGGTTGCGAAACCGATACCCCAACCAGAATGGTCCTGCTCGTAGAATCCGTTCCCCATAGAGACTCAATCGACTGGCAGCCAATTCAAAATTTTCAAAGTTAAAGGGTTCCCTGAGCTGGATGTTTGGGTTAGAGGTTCGGTAGCGAAACTTTGCAGCATGGAGGGCATGGTCTTTAATCGTCAGGAAATACTCCAGACCATTTCGGATCAAGTCTTCATGCATGGGACATAATATCTTCATGACACCTGGGATCCTCATCACACTCCTATGTTCTCTCCATAATGCTGCTGGGTCCCTAGGTTCGGCTCGTACCCATAGGTCTAAACTATTCTCTTGCTTCTGGAAGATGTTGTAAGCTTTAAGCCATTTTAACTGATTCACCCCAAATGAGATAAAGGCTTGGAATTGTATATCGCCAACGAAAGGGCCAGGGTTCAAATCAGTTTCCTGGTCTAAGACAAGATTGTGCAGGTAAAATTCACATAATAACCTTTGAACTTTAACTCCATAGTGCTTGCAGTAGTCTATAAAATCATTAACAGTGTTGATATGGATAGGTGCTCCTGCCCTAACAGCTTTTATTTTTAATCTCAAATATCGTTCAAGCAAAAACAAAGCATAATTTTTAGCAGGGGCTCTACAAGTCAAAACATCAGTATACAAGGAACACAGGGTGTCCATCTTCTTAACAGCATTATCTAGTTGACGAGTTACCTTAGCAACCTTTTCCTGCTCCTTCTGCCATCCTTCAAAGGCCTGGCTCTCAAACTGACTGATGTTTCGAAGTTGTTGTTGGAGCTCTTCATATCTTTCCTTGGGGACCGTCTGTTCTTGCAACTACTCGGCCTCCTGCTGGGCTTCTTTCATCATTTTATGCAAGGTCCTGGTTTTTGGGTCTTTCTTCCACACAGCCGTAGAAGCTGGAAGTTTAACCTGGACCTTCTTATTACGTTGTTTGGAATTTCGGACCTGAATTACACCCAATGGGGGTGCTTCTGTTTGAACCTCTTTGCTATCCGTTTCCTTTTTAATGTGAACAAAGGGTTGCTGTGATCTTCCTGCCACTGGAGCCTCTTGCTATTCCATTGGAATGTCCATTTGTTCCTCCGGGCCAGATGGAACAGCAACTTGTTCTTCCTTATCATTTGGAACGGCAGACTATTCCTTGACAGTAGGTCTCCTAATGGGGTTTCGTCCAGCAAAACGAACTCTAACCCTCGGGGTTCTTGCTACCGTGGTCCTCTTCCTTTTCCTTGCAGTTTTTTGTATTCTCAGACTGGCTTTCAACATTCTAATTTGTTGCCGGAGTCTGGCTATCGTGCCCAGCATCCTCTGCTGCTTCTTTTTCAATCTTTCAATTTCCCTTGCCTCTGCAGAGGGTTTGGCCTTCAATTTTGCTTCTTCTTCCTCTCCTGGAACATCTTCCGGCGTCTTGGGGACAGATTGTCCCAGATTGATGTCTTTTGCTTCATTACCATAGTCAGGCAGGTTTTCTTCCCCTGCCTCTTCTGCATGCGTTTCTTTGGGTAATTCTTCTTCTAAGGGGCCATCAAGGACGCCTTCTGTACTGGAGGCTTGGCCGTATTCTCTCATATTGGCCAGAACTGCTGCCAATTCCTCTTCTCCTGGAGGGTCTTGTAACGGGCTTCCCATAGATTGTACATTTTCTTCTTCTTGATTGTCTCGCTTGGTGGTCTCTTTTCCTTCAGACTGGTCGTGTCCTTATTCAATTCCTCCTTCTGGCTGGTTAGCTCCAGCCTCTGATTGCTCAGCATTTCCTTCGGGCAATTTACCTTCCACTTCCGGAGGTTCATCCTGGATTTCAATTAGTTGGGCCACGGTTTTCTGAATCTTTTCCAACCTTCCCCGTATTCGAGCCAATCGAGCTGACTTCCTAGGTCTTTCAGGTAGGTTGGGGGTGCCAACAGGTTCTCTAGGCTCCTCTGATCGTTCCGGCGTATCGGAGGGTTGCTTCCGTTTCGAAACAGCGTGCTTTTCTGCCGTCGACTTCTTACGTTTCTCTGAATGTTCCGGCGTGCTGGAGGACTGCTTTCGTTTTGAAACAACATGCTTTTCTGCTGCTGGCTTTTTATGTTTTTCTGAACATTCCAGTATGCTGGAGGTTCGTTCAGATTTTGGGGGTGGTATAGCCAGTCCCTTTTTAACTGTTTCGACCAATTCCTCCCAGGTGCCTTGCTGTTGGGTAAGACTGTGGCTTATTATTAGCCAAATCAGTCCGTGATGGCTAACAACCGTATCTGTGTGCTGAGCCTTCTTCAAGCTTCGGGCCGCATCATGTAATAACGAATTTAAAAGGGCAGGGAGATTTACAGAACATTTTCCCTTTAAAACAGCTAGAAGTTTTAAGTGACAAGCCCTTACCACATCTTTTCTCCCTTCGCAGGTGATATAGCTTTGCACTATCTTCGCCAGCTCGGTCCATGGTTCCCCCAGTGCTGTCGGTAGAACTCCTTTCCCTTTGACTGTCAGACTTTGGCCTTCGCTTTGGAAAATTTCCATTACTTTCTGCAGTCTTTCCTTCTTCAGCTTCCATCTGGGTCCAACAGCTGGTAATCCTGATGCTTCTGCGATAATGTCCTCTGTAACTCCTATCCTCTTCCCTCCGACTATAGAGTGGTTTTCCTGCAAATTTTGCAGGAATTCCAACGCTACAGTCTCATTCGATTCTTGCAGGCGGTTGAAGTAATTCAACCATCCTGCATTTTCCAGAATTTCGCGGGCAGCAGCGGACGCGGTTAGCTTGTGTGGTTCACTTCAGATTGTCCTCCCGCCCATAGCGTACTCCAGAAATAGATTCAGGAATGAAACAGTAACTGTTTGCAGTATTTACCAAGCAGAGAGGATACTCGATGCTAATTTTAGGAAGGATCTTCGCAGAGTATGCAACAAAGAGAAAGATCGTGGATGGCAGTTCGTAGAATGAGATCATCATACCGTTAAATTGTGCCATTATTTTGCCCGAATGGTGTGCAGCCACGTAACCATTGGAGTAATGAGGTTACCTCCCCCCTCGCGATCTGATAGGCTGCCCCCAGCCGTCAAAGAGAGGAGCAACAGCCAGTCGGGAGTCAAATCATAAAGTACAGCAGGTAGAATTATGCCATGTTGTAAAAAGACAATGGATTACCGAAACCGAGGCAGAAAGGTGGATCGCTTTTTAGATAAGCCAGTGTAATATAATGAGGAACCGAGGGGTTGGACATCTGTCAACTTTACTAAGTCTCCAGTAGTCATTGTCAACACCGTTGCCATGATTGGTGATAATGTTCATGCGATAATTACATCAAGGTGTGACATATGATATATACAAAGGATATAAAAGACAAACAGACTTAATATCATACCTGTTGGTGTAAATATTACGACTCTAATGCCATTAACAGAGCTCTGCTGCCAACAGGTGTTCATAACCTTGGCAAAGTTGTTTATCTCACCCTCCGGAACCATTATCCTTTGTGTATCTTTTGAAGAGTGCTTTGTCAAAATGTAGGCCATTATGCTGGCTTGGTGACCAGATAACCATAATGCCATTCACAAGGTAGGCACGAAACGTGGTCAGGCCGGCTCGTAATGAGACCTCCTGTTCCAAGATTTGCTTGTTATTTTACCTTTGGACCATATCCCTGGTGTGGTGGCAGTAATGGGAATGCCACTTTGCTTCCATCCTTATGATCATGGTAGGCTGGCTCTGAATGAGACCCCCTATCCTGTATTTGACAATTTCATATCTTGTTTTTATTTATTTTTTTATTCTTCCTTTGCAGCACGCTTCTCTTTTTCTTTATTCAATTACACATAAGGGTGGTTCCGCAATCCTTAAGAGAGGGGAATGGTGGAAGAAGTCTTACAATCCCAACAGACAGATATAAATCGTTTGCTCATATTCCTCAGTAATGATCAAGAAGGTTTTTAGGGAGATCGACATGATAAAAATTACCAAACCACGGTTCGGGAATAAGATAATGACAGTGAAGACGAAAGTTAATGTCCCTCCTCTTGTCTTCTTATATATACTGACTGTTAAAATAATAGCGATTTATGATATGCTGGTTTCGGTATATCATTCTTTATGTTCATTGCATAATGTTATTGCTATATCTAAAGGATTTAGGAGAGCATAATCGCAAAACGTCCCAATAGGAGCAGAAAGGTTTTGATGGGGTTCTCTCTGAGAGAAGCATGTAAATGACTTATCTTGTGGAAAAGAAATAGCAGAATTAACCAAATTCTGTATCTTGGAAAAAGAAATGCACGAGTGCTGTAAAGGAACAGCAAAACACAAAGAGTGTTGTTCCTTTTCGCAAAGGAACAGCAAAAATCCACACGCGCTGTTCCTTTTCGCAAAGGGACAGCAAAACAAAAAGTGTTGTTCCTTTTCGCAAAGGAACAACAAAGAAAAAAGTGTTGTTCCTTTTCGCAAAGGAACGAAAAAAATTCCAAAACACAAAAGTGTTGTTCCTTTTCGCAAAGGAACAGCAAAAATCCACACGTAAAGGATCAGCAAAGCGAAAAGTGCTGTTCTTTTTCGCAAAGGAACAGCAAAGAAAAAAGTGTTGTTCCTTTTCACAAAGGAACGACAAAGATTCCAAAAGTGTTGTTCCTTTTGAAAAGGAATAGCAGAATCACACGAGTGCTGTTCCTTTTGAAAAGGAATAGCAAATTCAAACCAGTGTTGTTCCTTTTAAAAAGGAACAGCAAAATCAAACCAGTGCTGTTCCTTTTAAAAAGGAACAACAAAATCAAACCAGTGCTGTTCCTTTTAAAAAGGAACAACAAAATCAACAAGTGCTGTGCGAAATAAGGTATCAAAAATACTACAAACAAAGATGAAAAAAACATATGTATAGGATGTTATGTACAAATTATGAAAAACGAGTTGCTTAAGTTATAGGTGAGGAAGATTTCGCTTCCTCTCCTAAGATCTCCAAATCAGTATCTTGCTGTAGCTGTTGACAAAAGGATTCCCGAGTAAGAGGTCTTCGATAGAGACGAACTCGGTGGCCATTTGCTTTGAACGTATGTCCAGAACCATCAATTGTGATCAGAGTGAGGGTCCCATTGTCATGCACCTTCTGGATCTCATATGTTCCTAGCCAGCGAGTCTGGAGTTTCCTTGGGAAATCCTGGAACCGAGAATCGTATAACAGAGCCCAGTCTCCTTCATGGAAGACTTTTTTCTTTATAAGTGCATCATGCCACTTAGCTCGTTGTTGTTGGATTAATGCTGTATTTTGTAATGCAGAGAGCCTAATCTCATCCAATTCGTTGATTTGTCGTAGTCGATTGATCTGTGCCTCATTCAGATCTAAGCCGATCTCTTGTGCAGTTCGTAGTGTTTGGATCTCAAATTCGATAGGAAAGATTGGTTGTTTCCCAAACACCAATTGATAAGGTGAATAGCCTGTCGTACTTCTCCATGTGGTTCTATAAGCCCACAGTGCTTCAGGTAGCCGAGCAGCCCAATCTCGCCTGTGTGATGCAATAGTCTTTGTTAAGATTGATTCAATTATCTTGTTACTGTTTTCTACTTGTCCATTTGCCTGCGGATGGTAGGGAGTAGTGATCTTATGTTGGATATGATAGTTGTTAAGTGTTGCAGCTAATTTATTTCCAACAAATTGTGGTCCACCATCTGTGATTACTTCTCTCGGAAGTCCATAACGTACAAACAAATGGAACAAAAATTGTATTACCGAATCTTCTGTAGCCCTAGCTAATGATTCAGCCTCAACCCATTTAGTAACATAGTCTGTTGCTACCAAGATGTATGTCCTCTGGTTTGATGGTGGATTAATGGGCCCGACGAAATCGAGAGCCCATCGTTCGAATGGCTCAATAACCACTTGTGGTCTCAGGGGCATTTCATCAGCTTGACCAGGTTTTCCTGCTCGCTGGCAGCTGTCACAGGCTTGTACAAACTTTTTCGCGTCCTTAAAAATTGTAGGCCAATAGTATCCTGCCTGTAGTACTTTATGTGTTGTTCTTTTGTCGGCAAAGTGCCCCCCGCATGGTCCATTATGACAAGCTTTTAAGATGTCTAGGATCTCATCCTCTCGAATGCACCTCCTGATTTGCATGTCTGCCCCTGTATGGAATAAATGGTCTCCAATCCACGAAAATCGAGTGCTTTTTTGAACAATTTGCTTTCGTTCTTGAGGGGTTAGGTGTTTTGGTAATTTACCCGCTGCAAGGTAATTGGCGACATCAGCATACCAGGGTGTTCGAATAGTAATGGCAAACAAATGTTCATCAGGGAATTGATCTTCTACTGCTGCTGTTTCGATTGATTTGGGTATTCTTGAAAGGAAGTCGGCTACAGGGTTCTCCTTGCCAGGTCGATCCTTAATTGTGATGTCGAACTCTTGCAACAAGATCAACCATCGAGTTACTCTAGAATTCGTGACAGGTTTGTTTGCTAGATATTTGATAGCAGAATGATCTGTATATAACACAACAGGATAACCTGTAATATAATGCCTAAATTTATTAACAGCATGAATTACAGCCAGGAATTCCTTTTCAGTAACAATATAATTGAGTTCGGCAGAGGATAAATTTTTGCTAATATAGTAAATAGCGTATGGCTTCTTATCCTCTTCTTGTCCTAGGACTGCACCGATTGCTGTATCTGAGGCATCAGATGAGATTTGGAATGGAAAATTCCAGTTTGGTCCTCGAAGGACTGGAGCTATTGACAGCAACTTTTTCAATTCTTTAAAAGCCTGGTCACATTTCTCTGTCCACAAGAAATCAACATTACCAGTTAAGGCATATAGAGGTGCTGCAATTTGTGAATAATGTTTTATGAACCGTCTGTAATATCCAGAAAATCCAAGGAAACTACGTACCTCTGTTTGAGTAGTGGGGGTGGGGATGAGCAAAAGAATCTGAATTTTAGCAGGGTCTACCTGTATGCCAGCTGCTGAAATGTAGTGCCCTAGAATGAGCCCTTCCGTCATAATCATGTAGCACTTTTCGTGGCTTAGGCAGAGTCTGGTAGCAATGCAACATTGTAGGACTTTTTCCAAGGTATCCAGAGCTGGATCAAATTCATCCCCATACGGTGTGAAGTCGTCCATGTACACCTCAAGTCCATCGTTTATTAAATCTGCAAAAATACTAAGAATAACCCTTTGAAATGTAGCAGGGGCGTTACATAGGCCGAAGGGTAATACTCGATAAGCAAACGTTCCCCAAGGGCACGTAAAGGTAGTTTTATCCTGATCTTCAGGGGCAATTTGGATTTGGTTATATCCACTGAAGCCATCCAGAAAAGAAAAAAAAATTCTTCCCTGCTAACGTGTCCAATACTTGGTCTATAAATGGGAGGGGGAAGTGATCCTTCTGTGTAGCCTTGTTTAACTCCCTGTAATCTACGCAGATCCTCCATTTTCCGTTTTTCTTGGGTACCACCACCAAGGGAGAGACCCATTTACTGTCAGAGATCAGATAAATAAAGTTAACATCTAAGAGTTTCTGCAGTTCATCTTTTACTATCTCTTTTAGGTGAGGGTTGAGTCTTCTCTGTGGCTAACGGACAGGTCTTGCATCTTTCTCTATATAGATGTGATGGGTGCATAATTGAGGATCAATCCCCTTCATGTCAGGGTAATCCCACGCGAATGCATTTTTGTATTTTTGCAATACTTTAACAAGCTTTGTTTCTTGATCTACTGTAAGATTGGCGTTAATGTTCAGAGTTTTACCAGGTTCAATTTCTACTACTTTGCTATTGGCCATAACGGTTACTGGTATTGTTTGATCATGCGGATCTTTTAAAGGATCTTCTTCCAGGTCACCTTCAAATGTTGTTTCTATCATAGAACACTGCATGTGTGTTCTAACTTCGGTTTGACTAATAAAATTGTTGATGGCATCGTCTTCTGTCTGATCTTTAAAATCTAAAGCCTTATGTATAGTTAGTGGAGATCTGATATTATTAGTAAGATATGACACAGGATAAGGGTTGTTTTTAATCATTGGCAGGCTTGGCTGTGCTGGAGGGTATAAGATTAAATTTTTGACATCTGATCCTTTAGTTATAGTCATGTTGCCTTGCCGACAGCCAATGTAGGCATCGGCAGTAGCAAGCTAGGGTCTGCCTAGGATTAACGGATGTCCATCTAGTCGGGTTTTAGGATTAATTACCAGGAAATCTGTGGGATACTCCCAGGAATCTACGGAAACCATGACATCGTACAAAGTACCTTCTGGTCAAACTACAGATCGATCTGCCAATTCTAAAAGAGTAGAGGTAGGTTCTACTGACATGATGCTGAGCTTTTGGCAGGTGGAGGTTGTCAAAATGTTGATTGCGGCTCCCAGGTCAACTAGAGCGTTAGTCAGGGTTTGACCATAGATTTGGACAGTTACAATTGGGTTCCCGGGATCTTCATATTTAATAGGTGCCTCTTTTCTTGATAATAGGTCGGATAAGGTACCAACTACTTGGACTCTGGGGTTAGTATTTGTATTCCTCCTTGATTTTTTTATGCACAATTCCTTTATGGTTTTTGCGTATATAGGAATATCTTGTATAGCTTGGAGGAATGGAATCTTTATATACAGGTTTTGTAGTTCTCCCAAAATGTCAAAGTCTGGAGATCGCATAGGTCGAGATATGACTAATCGTTCTGGGAAAGGAGGAGAGGATGTACTTGCTTGTTTATTGTTTTGCTCTTTGTTTTCATCCTTCTGTTGTGGGGGTTGTTCTATTGGTAACTGATCTTCAATGCGAATTGTTTTGTCTCCCTCTGTTTCTATTATTCGTCCAGATCTTAACTGAAGATCATTGCACTCCCTTAGGTTAGGCCCAATTTCTGATGTGTCTATAATTTGGATGGATTGGACTGGCCTATTATTAGGATTGGGATTGGGTTGGGCTGGGAGTTGCGGTCTCAGATTAGACTGGGGATTTTGTTGTAAAGCTGGCAGAGTTGGTTGAGGGAGTGGGATAGTTCCTGTTGATTGATATGTCGATCTTGGTCAATTGGTCTGCCAGGGTGAACCTTGTGAAGTAGGGGGAATCCACTGCAGGGGATATGAGTTATTTTGCCAGTATGGTGGGGCATAAGGAAAATTTGGCCAACCGAATTGGTTTGCTTGATTCATCCATGGGTTTGAAGAGGGAAATGGTTGTGATGGCCAATTTGAAAATGGGGGTGCATATTGATTTTGCCATATACCATATTGCTGAGTATTATACTGTGGAGGCTGAAAGGAAGAGGTTGGATCTGAAGACATACCTGGTTGCTTAGGCTGCCATTGGCGACGCTGGTTAACAAAGTATGCAGGCTCTGGTTCCTCTTCTGCTTCTTTGTATATTGCCTTCAGTCCGGGGAGTGTGGGGCAGCTTTCAGTAGGATGATCCTTTGTGCAAATAACACATGCTTGGACTGAATCTAGTGGACATTCCTT
>APFE030728754.1:0-11422 GCA_000404065.3 Pinus taeda
TTGTGGAAGACATTTTAAGGAACACTTGAAGGTTATGTTTTCCCTAAGTTATGTATGGTGTGGAATCCATACTAGCATATATCTATGAGAAAATGTATGGGTGTGGAATCCGTACTAACATATATCTATGAGCTAAGTAATGAGGTAAGGTATGGGTGTGGAATCCATACTAACATATATATATGAGCTAAGTAATTCTTCTAGTTAGAATGAACAAATATATTTTGATGAAATATCATAGACATGATTAACAAGGATCGATTATGTGTAATTAAAGTTAAATGGATAGAGATTCGTAACATGAATTTGCTTGAGATTTAAATCTATTATTTTATTTTTATTACAAATGAAGATACTAAGATTGGAATCCATACTAACATATATCTATGAGCTAAGTAATGAGGTAAGGTATGGGTGTGGAATCCATACTAACATATATATATGAGCTAAGTAATTCTTCTAGTTAGAATGAACAAATATATTTTGATGAAATATCATAGACATGATTAACAAGGATCGATTATGTGTAATTAAAGTTAAATGGATAGAGATTCGTAACATGAATTTGCTTGAGATTTAAATCTATTATTTTATTTTTATTACAAATGAATATACTAAGATTGGTATACTGAACACCATTAGGTGGTTTAGAATGTTTGAAATAATTGATTTTGATATATGGAGTCAAATGTGAACTAGTTACCTATCCTCTAGTATTGCAATTCTTTTGTATGTGTTGGATTTAGGTAGAATTAAAATGATTTTCAAATGCTTGAAATGTAGAAAATGATTATTGTGATAAGTTGATGAAATATCTTTTCTATTGGCTTAAGACAAATTAGGTCTAGGAAAGCCATAATAGTCTCTTTAATGATTTTGTGAGTTGAATATTGGTTGAATGTTATTTAACCAAATTAATTAGATAAATTATGTGGATTGAACTCATGAATTGCTTCAAACTATTTCTAGTTAGGCGATCGAGTCAAAATTCATATTGTTTATGAACTTGATGCACTGCTTTCTTGGAATTTGATTAACTTGTAAATTGTTAAGAGAATAACATGTTTAGAAGATAAACATTTTATGTGTTGAGAACTTTGTTTTATTTGAAATTAAAGAAAAAGGTATGTGATTAATGAAAATCTTAGTTGAGTTCTTGTTTTACAAGAATATGTGCTTGTGATATTTTTTGAGGGAGAAATTGAAGGAGAGTAAGATCACATTTTGATGAATTGGAATTCTTGCATGATTTAGAAGCCTAAGATGATTGTATTATATGTGGAATGGAAGAGATTGATGGATTTAGGAATTTTGTGCTTGGATGTATAGTTGTATGAGTAGTTAGTAATTCTACAAAAGGTTATATTATTTTGAGAGGTGAAAAAAAAAAAAATTTGTGTCTTGAACCTCAAATTGTGATTTTTCTGAAAGAGTAAACATTTAGTTAAAAAAATTTGTACCTAGATCTTAAAGATTTGGATTGCAAGGGTGCCTTATAGAATGAAAATGAGAAGACATAAATCAAGTGGGATATAAGAGTGGGTTTTTATATGACATGTTTTGTTGTGTAGTTGCAATGCATATTGTATGTGGATGGTTTGGTGCTTCTTGTATGCAAATTTGATTGTGAGATGGGATGGACTTTATACAACTAATGTGGGAGTTGTTTGTGAGTTGGAAAGCTCATTTTTTTCTATAGAAACCTAAGAGAATGATACAAGAAATATTATTGAATTCCTAATGCATTAGATAAGGAAAAGACAATCATTTGTAATGTGAGATCATTGTCAAATAATAGTATCTAGATATAATATGCTTGATTAGATGATTGTTTTGATATAGTATGTATTGTAGTGTATGTTAAAATCTATTTAGTATGACATAAATATACATGGTACTTGATTAATAATGGTATTTTTGGTATTCATGGACAACTCGATTGTATTATATGTGTGTGTGTGTGTGTGTATGTATGACTATAATAAAACTTCGGGCCAAGTTTAATCCAAGAGGGGGAGTATGTGGTGTTCCACCTTGAAAAGGTTAGTTTTGTGACACTTAGAGAGGGTTATTTTTATGTAATGATATAATATTATGCATAATAGACTTATGTACATGCTTATATGCTATAGACCTCGTTTCAGTCACTTGGTTGTTATGTGCTTATGATAATATCTATGGTTGTGTGTATAAGAACTGATTTTGGTTAAGATCATATTATCGATGTTTTCTCTTTTGGTATCCTAGTTTGGACATAGGTGTATGACATGGATGGTGATTCAGGATTGAGATACAAAGACCCATGGATGATCATGGTTATATGGAACATATGGTTAATTATGATTTATGGATGATACATGATTTATATGATTATACATATTGAATCTTGTAATGATAATGTGGCAGGGGACATGGTTATTTGCAAACAAGGATGCTCAAATTACAAATGATTGTGGAAGTCATGGTACATGTTTTTTATGATTATATATGCTTAATCTTGTATTGAGCAGGATGTGACAGTGGGGGTTAGTTATTTGTAAACAACGATACTCAAATTATAAATGACCATGGAAGTCATGATACATGATTTTTATGATTGTATATGCTTAATCTTGTATTGAGCAGGATGTGACAGGGGACGTGGTTATTTGCAAACAAGGATGTTCAAATTATATATGGTTGCGGAAGTCATTTCTCTAGAACCAAAATGGCTATGGAAGTCATGCACAATCTTTGGTAAAATGTGAATAAGTTAATTATGAAATTCATTGATTCCTTTCATCTATGAGATTGTGATGTGCAGGTCTAGGAACGAGGCCTTACCAATGAACCATCAAATGGGTATGAGCTCACAATCAATACCATAAGGTGAAGCATGGCATTTCAAATCAGAGTAGATGAGAATCCATAGAAATTAGGGTGCGAAGTCATAAATCCTTGAAAGATAAAGACATGGAGTCTTGGATCTATAATAAAAGGATTAGGGTGCGGAGTCCTAAATCCATGAAAGATAAAGACGGGGAGTCTTGTATCTATAATAAAATGTTTAGGGCATAGAGTCCTGAATATTTAAAAGGGTCAAGGTGTGGAATCTTGAATCTTTAGAGTAGATCAAGGCGCGGAGTCCTCAATCTACTGAGGCATGGAGATGCATGCAATAAGGGTGTGTAATCCCTATTCTTCAAAAGAAAAATACCACTCATGGGCAACTCAAGGATGAATTTCCTTAATAAAACCTCTTTTCTAACAATCCTAGAGTGACTCTCTAAAAATAGAAATTCGTGTCTAGCATCTCAAGCATGACTTTCCAAAAATAGTAAATCACCTTGCATAAATTGGTAATCAAGTATAGTTGAAGGAAAATTACTTAACTTATCATTAATCAATCCTAATAGTTCATCTCGAATTAATCCTAAATATTATTAATATTAATAATATTATTATTATATTTTATGAGACTATGGTATTATTATTAAAAGGGAATTACAAGTCATCTTCATCTCCTCAATCACTTCACACCTCTCTCCTTGATGACTCTCATGGCTCTATGTGAATCTCTCTCTCTTTTAATAATACATTACACTCTATTTTATGCACTCATCAAAGAATAGCATATTCCTCTTGTTATCACTCAGGTTGTTCCCTAAGAAAGTTGTAAGAAAGGGAATACAGCCGAAGTAACCACAAACCAATCTTTTAGACATAGATTCTAGCCAATCTGCATCCAAAGAGGGCTCTCTCTTTATGATTTAACTTTGTTTTGAAAGATGTTAGGGTAGTTATGATGTTCAGGGGTTTTGTTTGTTTGTTTTTTGGATGGTGAGATTCAGTAAAACAGAGGTATAAATCTGAGAAGTTCAGTCCATTGGGCTAATGGAGTCTATGAAGATGGATTACTGGTTATGGTTTTGTAACAGAGGATGGAACTAAAGAGCAAGGTAATCAAACACAGAACAATTTTAAAGGCTGGAATCAGATGAAATGGATTCTAACTAATGAAGGGCAATTAAGAATCCTTCATCATATAGACAGAGGGAAAGTGAATGATTACTACTAAGAAGCAGTTAAGAATTCCTTAGCAAATAATCAAAATGATAGAATCAAGGGAAATAAAAGCAATTAAGAATTCACTGTTTATACTTAATTCTGAAGAAAACACAGAGAATAACAAAGATTGAACACAGAGTGCAGTTGAACAAATTCTGAGTTAATCTTCCTCTTCATTATTGAGACCATGAAACATAAATGACATAATAGACAAGAAAATTGTAAAACAGGAGATATAAGGGTACTCATTAATCCATAGTTTGATTCAAGAATTCTGTAACAAGTCCTCTGCTATCAATTCTGCATCCAAAGAGTCCAGCAACAATGGATTCCAATAGCTTTTGTATTCAGAAAATTTCAGTATTACAGCGCAGTCTAAGAAATGCATCACCAACCCCAAATACTTCCAATGGAGGTATTTATACAAAATATGTTTACAAAATATCTAACTGAGATAATATCTAATGATGAGATATTGTTTTTACAAGAGATGGAGACATGTAGTATTGAAAACAGGGCATAAATAAATGAAGAAATAAATGATGCTGTGTTGGCTACTTTGTGTTGGCTACATGTGCTGGAGGTAGGTTCTGTGAGTCGGTCTGCAGCTGTATTCCACTGATACTTTGTGTTGACTGTTGCGGTCTATTCGGGTGTCTCTAATTCTGATTTGATACGCCTTTATTTGTCTGACCCATATTTATTCCTTTTCTCTACAACATGGTAGATGACCCAAAAATCTTACTTTACCAGAGATACCAAAGATACCAGAGATAAGTTCATAAGATTCCCAACATATCTTGCCACCAGTCTGATTCTGGTAGTTTGTGTCTCTGCAGCTTTCTTAAAGTCTCATTGATCTCAGTGTACCTAAAGAAATTAGGTGGGATGGTGAACAGATGTTTCACCTCATGCTCAATGTAAAATAAATTCTCCAAATTGTCATAAAGGGCTTGGCCAGATGGGACTGTCTTCTCTGCTGAAGTACTTGATGATGTACTTACTTGATCAGCAGCATGTTTATTCAACTTGTGCATGTACTCTACATGTCTCAACAAGCGTTCATTATTCCCCAATGGACTTGGCAAACCCTTTTCATTCAAAACTGCAAATATTTCTATAAAAGAATCAATCTCCACCTGCATGTCCTGGCATCTTCTTTCCAAATTTTGCATCAGAGTTCTCATGGTTAGAACTTTCTTGATATGCAGAATGGTGCCTGTCCTATCTCTTATTTGTAGTGTCTCCAATTCTTCATTGGTCTTGGTGTTCAAAAAATGTATTAGCCTGTTAGCTTGTTCATGCATCTACCCCAATAAAGCTCTTGTCTTTTGAATCTCCATTTGGGCCACTACTATCAAGTCAGTCTGTTCATAAATGACCTGAATAGATCTCCACACCATACTAAGGGACTGTGTTGAGCCTCAAACCTGCACTTCTTTACACATCCTCTCAACCTCCTTTTCCTATTCATTTCCTTCTTTTGCCACTCATTCCCTCCATCAGATTGCTCAAATCATTGTATTTTAGGACTTTTTACATGGTTTGCTAATTATGCTAATGACTGTGTTGTTGGTTTAGAATTTTGGTTCAAAGTCCTGCGTTTCCGCAGTCACACAGGGTTTCCGCAGCTGACCGGTCCGCAGCCAACCCCGATTCGCATCTTTTTATTAAATGATATGTCCAATGTCCTCCGAGAAGAAGAGCCACATGGGCAAGTTCGTGGAACATGACATGGTGTGTGTCCTTCAAGCTCACCCAAACCGGTCAGAAAAACCCGTGGTCAACGAGGAGGCAACTACGGTCAACAGAATCATTGTGGTGGCACGGCTCTCGTGTTCTGTTTTAGAGCATGTGAAGAACAGGTGGCATCTTCCTCAGCCACGAAGACAGTGGGAAACATGAATCCAACAACAGATTGAATGCCCACAACGACCGTTGCCTAAATCTGAGGACGAAGCAAGATTACGTGTTTTTACACAGCTGCTTGAATAGCTTAGTTTTCGTTAAGTTAGTTTGCTTTCCTCTGTTATAAATAAAGCATCTTTGAACACTGGATAGTTAGCTGCTGATATGTAATTTTGAACTCCCCACTGTAATTCCTATTTTGATACATAATATATGAGAAGACTGTTCTCCATTTGAGCGTGTAACTGATCATTGAGCCGGCTGGAGTAGGCAGAGGGCCCCTGTTTACTGAAGGCCTGTATAATACTCTTTAATTTCATGCATTTCTTTTTCTCATTTTATGTATAATAGTTATAATACCTTTGATTGTTGTGTTTTGATCATGTACAATAGCTATATATAAATTTTGAATTCTGCTTATTTATATTTCTGCACTTTTCCATGACTGATTAGTGTGTTATACAGGTTTCTTAGGCGTGCCCGGGACAGTTTCTTTCTTTTCTTTTTCAAAACTAGTGACACTTGTGATCATCTTCTCTATGTTGCTGACCTTCCTTGTTTTGCAGCCTTTATTTCCTTACTATCATTTCTTTAATTTGCATAGTTGCTTTCTGCTTTTAGACATCAAGTTGTTTACCTATTGATGGTTTCTTCTCCATAATTTAATATCTTCAATGAGGACAAAAATATCACTTAGCACAGCTTGGTTTAGTTGCTCAAGAACTCACAATTGCTTGGCTTATTTTTAACTGTTTCTCACATGATATATTCAGTTAAAAGACAAGAGGTTAAGAAGAAGTTAAAGTATTTGTGACTAGCCTTTCTTTTATGTAGATTTACTTCAGTTTCGCATTGCTTAGTTTTTATTTTTAGCTAAATTTGACATAGATTTCATCTTCATTTTCTTGCAGCAGCAGAGATACTGGGCCAATGTCATTAGTCTTTTATTTGATGCCTTTATTTTCCTTTAAGAGTTGATTTCATTTCAGTTGTTGTTCAAGCTTTCTTGTAGAATACTTTTAAGTTATAAGAAATCATTTAAAGCTCATCACAATCTCACACACTTCACTTGTTTTATTTCATTTCCATCACATCACAGTAGGAGAGATATACCTGAAAACAAACTTAAAAAGTTAAAAATGACAAAAGCTTAAGAAACAGTTGCCTAAGTACATACAGTACACCTCACTTCATCAGCTTACGAGCCCCGGGTTGACATTTAAAAGTTGCAATTTAGACATCACTAAATTGACCAAACAACCACTCTCAAACATCCCGAGTCATTTCACGGTAATGTTAAAAATTTAAGTAAAATGATGAAAATGAAAATTAAAAGAAATCTTTTACTTTAAGAATTTAACATTACCATTAATTGCCAACATTGTTAGGGTTGAGATGTGTCAAGAAAATGAGAGGGTAGGCATGTTTTTTTTGGAGGGACTATTTTTGAAGGAAAACAACCCCAAACTTCCCTCAAAACAACTTCAAAACTCACAAAAATGCATTTTGTGGGGTTTATAGTTGCCCTAGCAATGAACTGGCCGGTTTAGGACGGAACCGGTTGGTTTGATCACAAACTGGCCAGTTCCGTCCTAAACTGGCCGATTAGGACTAATTTGTCCACTTTTTTTGCGAAATGGAGGGTCAAATTGGGTTTTTATGCCGGCTTGACCGGTTACGAATTCAGATCAGCCGATTTTTAAAACACTGCTCAACACACATGACAGGAGATAAAAAGAAATTTGTATCTTTGCAGAAAGAAGATGATGGTAGTCTCATTTGGGAATGATGGTTCAACTAAGGTTATAGGAAAGGGTATTGTTAAGCTTAGAAGCAAGAATGCCATGGCAGAAGACATTTTTTTCATTGAAAACATGGACCATAACCTGCTAAGTGTGAGTCAAATGTGTACTCAAGGACACATGCTTTTGTTTGACTCAAAGAAATGTGAAATAAGAAGGGGAAAATTACGTAGATTAGTGGTGACTGCAACAAGGACTCTAAACGATATATATATCTTGGATGAAATTGGAAAAGAAGGCTATTTCTTGGAAAAGGAGGATGAAAGTTGGCTTTGGCACAAAAGAATGGGTCACATGAATTTCAATAACTTGGTAAAGATCAGTAAAAAGGAAGCCATAAGATAAATGCCAGAAATTTCAAAACCAGTAAGTACCATGTGCAAACACTATAGGCATGGAAAGTAGACAATGGTTAATTCAAGACCAAGGAATATTCCATTTGAAAACCATAAGAGTTGGTACATACCGATCTATGTGGTCCCATGAGAATCAAAGTACTGAAAGGTGAATAGTACTTAATGTTATTTAACGATGATTACACCAAAATGACAACAGTAAGTTTTGTGAGGAAAAAGTCAGAAGCATTTGAATGTTTTAAAATCTACAAAGAGATGGTTGAGAATGAAACTGGTATGAGAGTCAAGTTTTTAAGATATGATAATGGAGGAGAATTTACATCCAAAGAATTCCAATACTTCTGTGAAGAACAAGGGATAAAAATACAATTATCGAGAGACAGAACACCACAACAGAATTGAGTTGTTGAAAGGAAAAACAAAACCATAAAATAAATGGCTAGGACCATGCTAAATGATTCCAAATTAAGTGATGTCTTCTAGGTTCAAGTAGTAGAGGAAATCGTGCACATTCAAAACAGAGGCGTGCTTAGGAGCAATAGTGATAAGACCTCATATGAATTATGGAAGGGGAGACCGGAAAACGTCAAGCATTTCAGAATCTTCAGAAGCAAATGCTACATAAAGAGGGAAGACAAGAGGATTGGAAATTTGACTCTCGGGTAGATGAAGGCATATTTGTTGGGTACTCACTCAAAATCAAGGCATACAAATGCTATAATTTGAGACTCAACAAGATAGTTGAAAGCTTCAATGTAACATTTGATGAAGTACGTGGAAGAAAGGTTAGGCAAGGAGGCCCATCTTCAAGGGAACAAGGAACAGAAGAACCATAACCATAAGGATTAATAAAAGAAGAAGAACATTCAGACGAAGAGTCAACTATCGACCAAAAAGAAGCATAAGATAATTAATAGGCACTTTCTAAAACTCCTAAAAGATGGTACCAGAAGAATCATCCATTAGAGTAAATCATCAGTGATACCAATGCAGGAATAGGAACCAGAAGAAGCCAGCAAATATATATGCCAGAACAAGGACATCTTGTGCTCTTATCCATAGTTGAGCCTAGCAGCTTTGAAGAAGCCAACCATGATGAACATTGGATCAAAGCCATGGAAGAAGAACTGG
The DNA here is from genome assembly GCA_000404065.3 of Pinus taeda. Lineage (NCBI taxonomy): Eukaryota > Viridiplantae > Streptophyta > Pinopsida > Pinales > Pinaceae > Pinus > Pinus taeda. Next base: position 9,245 of record APFE030728754.1, read on the forward strand.
ATTATATCAAAAAGAATAAAACATGGGAAATTGTTCCAAGACCTAGAGACAAAAATGTCATCGATGTAAAATGGGTCTTCAGGAACAAGCTAAACAAAGATAGATAGGTAACCAGGAACAAAGCAATATTGATATGTAAAGGATATGCATAAGTTGAAGGAAACAAATTCGAATAGATGTTTTCCCTTGTTGCTAGGATGGAAGCTATAAGAATGTTTTCGGCCTATGCTTGCTCAAGAAACATTAAGGTGTACCAGATGGATGTCAAATCAACTTTTCTGAATGAGAATTGGAAGAAGTCTATGTAGAGTAGCCCAAAGGTTTTTATGCTTACAGAAAAAGAAAGATCATGTTTGCAGGTTAAAGAAAGCTTTGTATGGTCTCAAGCAAGCTGCTAGAGCTTGGTACGCTCATCTAGACAGGTATTTGCAACAACAAGGTTTGAAGAAAGGAAGTGTCGATAACAATTTATACATAAAGATTAAACAAGTCAACTTGACTCTCATTGAAGTATATATGGATGGCATCATCTTTGGCAATGATGATGATTGACTGAATAAGAAATTTGCCAATGATCTGCAGAATGAATTTGAGATGACTTTACTTGGTGAATTGACCTTCTTCTTGGGACTCCATATATCTTAGGAAGATGATGGCATATTCATTTCTGAAACCAAGTACATGAAGGAAATGTTGAAGAGGTTCCAAATGGATGATTGTAAACCAGTTAGCACACCCATGGTGATCGGTTGGAAGTTGAGCAAGGACAATGAGTCTAACGAAGCATACTAGAGATTGTATAGATTGATGATTGGCAACCTATTGCATGTGATTGTTTTAAGACAAGATGTGATGTAGGCAGTGTGAAAAAATACTTGAAATGTAGAAATGTAGAAATTTATTCTTCTAACTGATTAATTATGCAATTTATTTGCTACGACAAACAACAAATAAATCAAACTACAATTCTTGAAAAATAAAAACGCTGCAAAAAATAAATAGGAACTGAGAAATATAGAGCACACACAAAATATGGTAGTCATTTTTGGACAAATGTCCTTGGAAAAACCCAATGCGGGAAAACTGGTGGAACAGATGAGGGTTTTATTATTATGCAACAGTGAAATTCTGAGTACAATCTGGGTGCCCGAAACTGGCAATCCTCTACAAGATAATCTAGCCACAAAAACAAAAATTAGTGAGACAAATCTTGCCTCATACAACATTGATCCAAGTCCAACCCTGGCACAAATTGGGCTCCTCGAATCCTTGCGTCAACTTTCTATGCAGATGTTGTGCAGGCCCTGTAATGCATTTCCAGAAAGCTGATTTTATCAAGCCATCCTACCCAACTGAGCCTTTGAGAATGACTTGCTAGCCCCTTCGAAATTTCTCCCAGCCTCTAGCAACTGAATCAACCCTTTAACTAAATCGAACTCTTCCTCCAAAGTTGTATGCGCAGTCCCTGTGCAGCCCCAATGAGGAAAACTCGACCCTCCTATAGCTAACTCTCTGAAATTGGAATCTCCTCTGAAATTGTTAGGGTCCCACCCTAACCCCCTTATTTATGTAGTGGGATCACGTCATAATAAAGAGTCAATAAAGTCCATATTAATAATTGTAAGTGGTTAACCCGCTATTAATGACGGGACCACAATTAGTTGCAAATGGGCCTAGTATTAGATAGATGGTATTAATAAAACTCATGGTATTGATCCATGGTATTACATGTATGAGTCATATATAAAAGATAGAGACTCCCTGCGAGGAGCATTGTGTCTTATTTTTGAATCGAGCTCTGCTCTATTGGAGGTTACCCCCTCGAAGAGGCCAGTGAACATTTCTTTCTGAATAATAAAATATTTGTTGTTGACTCTCACTATTCTATGTTCTGGGTATTTTTCTTCACATATTTTGTATTTGGGTATCTTTTGCAGGTTAAAAGCATAACAAGTGGTATTAGAGCACTTTCCAGGGCCGGTGGGATCTCCATTTCTTAGCAAAAAAAAAAATTGGCTAGAGACGTTTTCTGGCGTCTTTAAACCACGGGATCTATCATTGAGCGCATAAACCTGCAGATTTGGGGAGGCATGCACGCAAGAAATACAAGAGGTGGTCACGCTTGTTGGACTCCCTTGTAACCCCTGTGGGTAACCCTTCGAGTAGTAGCGCATTAGA
>APFE030728759.1:0-10453 GCA_000404065.3 Pinus taeda
TCCTTCTTGATATCGGCTTGGGGAGGTACTTTACCTTTCCCTTTCTTATTGGCTAGAGATTTTCCCTTTCCACGCGTTGCCAGCATTGCACTTTCTCCCAATTCCATCACTAGTCTCTCTTCCTCTTGAACACACATGGTCATGAGTTCATTAATTGACCATTTATCCTTATGTGTGTTGTATGAGATTTTGAAGGGTTCGTATTGGTGCGGAAGGGTGTTCAAGATGTAGTGCACCAAGAAGGACTCCGATATTTCAACCTCGACTTTCTTCAATTGAGCCACAGTGTCCCTCATTTGCATGATGTGCTCGCACACACCATTCACACTGGTGAGCCGTAGGGATGAGAACTTCATGATTAGGGTGCTTGCTAGTGCCTTACCTGAAGTGACAAATTGATCATCAATGGCTTTCAACAAGTCTCGGACCTTTTCATGCTGATCAATGGAACCACGAATACCAACTGAAATTTTAGTCTTAATGAACATCATGCTTAGGTGATTAAATTGCTCCCATCGTTCATAAAGCGTGATGTCCGCTGCAGTGCTGGTATTAGTGAGTGCTAGTGGTTCATATTTCCTAATAGTATAGTCTATGTCCATCCACCCCAAATGAAGGAGAATTCTCTCCTTCCAGACCTTATAGTTATCTCCATTAAGTTCAGGAATATCACAATGAATTTCAGAGAAATTTGCAGGTTGTACAACTGCATAAAATTAAAGATCACATGCTTATGTTAAATTTGAGGCCTCAATAACATTTCATGCTTTACCAATGTAAATCATGCTTAAAATTGAATCTAATGACATAAAAATTGTTTGTGGACTAAATTTTCAATTTAAGCAGATTCAATTATTTTTATTGGATGGAAATTTATCAAAATATTCACTAATTCATAATTCTAAAGGATATTATGATTATAGATTTGATATAATTCTATCTTAGATTGAAATTATGATTAAAAACTATTAATTCAGATTCCCTGTGGGGTTAAGTTATGAATAATTTAAATATTTTATCGCTAAGTAATTAATATATAAAAATAAAATCTGTGAGGATAAAATTTATTATATTTAGTATAATTAATTACAATTAATGTCTAAATATTCTTTATGTGATCCTAACCAATCATAATATATAATATTATTTAGTTAGAGATGATGTGGCTATTCTCTAATCAATTAAAAATTATATGGATCACTAGACATTATTTCTTTTATGCATAAAAATTAGCTTGAAATAAATTATAATATTCATGCATAACATTCAACGATGGGTCTCGTATACTCATCCAAAATAGCATGTTTTAATTTAGAACAGAAATAATCAATTCATGCAAATTAAATATGAGCATAGTTAATAAATTTTGCACAACAATTATCCAAATTGCATATAATTAAATCAAATAAATATTATAAGCATAAAAATTGAGCAAAAATTAGACATTTCCAAATAAATGACTTAATTCAGAAAATTCTCAAAATATGACATTTAGCCAAATAGAGCTTGTCTATAAACACCAAGGCAGAGATAAAATTGGCTCTGATACCAAATGTTAGCTTATAGCCAAGCTTCGATACCAAATGTTAGCTTAATAATGACTCTATAATGCAGAATAAAACACTTAAAAGAATTGAAACTTGAATTCCCAAGAAATCATACCTCTGGCCATTGATGTTATTCACTCTCCGATGTATTTGATACACAACTGCCTACAATCTAAGAAAACTCCTCTGATGCAAAATCCTTGTCTACTTAAAAATAAATCCCTTCTGCTGCTCAAACATGGAAAATCAAGACCTAGTAGTTTGGTAAAGACTTGAACGCCAAAGCCAAAGCATGTGCATGACAGTGGAAATAGAAAACCAAACGAGGTTATTGAAAAGAAAATAACAAAGGGATTGCTCGAAAAGACAACACCGCAAAGGCAGTGCATAAAAAAAATGAACATCAGCAAAGGCGGTGACTGAAAACACACTGCGAGCAAGCTGCCTGCAAATCAAACAGCATCAAGGATCACGCCCAAGAAAAATACACCAAGCAGGATGCAACAGGAATTGAACAATGAGGAGTAGCAGTAGCATAGATAAAAATTCACCCAAAACCTCTCATCTGTGTGGCACTTCCAAGCTCTGCTCACTCTAATTTGATGGTGTAAGGCTGAAGGGGATTGAGTTAGTGAGCTTGGGGACCAAACAGAAGTATTTATAGTCAAGCTTCCATCAAGCTTATGTTGGCTATGTGTCAAGTGTTCCACAGAACATGGTAGAGAACTGCAGGAGGAGTAATGGACCACTCCAAGAGCTCCCAACAAGAAAATTAATTAACTGCAGTTGGTTTCCGTAATTGAAGGAAATAATTGCAATTGGTTTCCATAATTGCAGGAAATAACTGGCAGGTTGTTTCCAAATTATCGGCGGCCATTGGAAGCCGTAAAGGGAGCTTAACATAACCTCCATGGAATCTTCTAAAATATTCTTAGTAGTATTAAAAAATAAAAGGTTGAGATTTATCTCAAAATCAATGCTGTCATTTTTATCATTTAATTAAATTGATTAATTAGAAAAATATCATATGAGCATATGTCATATCACATGAGTTATGATTTTTTGGAAATATGGTATTAGTAAGCCATGTTTTTGGCTCATAGTATTATAAAAAACGAGTATTTACATGTTAGAATTTCCATGGTAAAATGTAAATTTCAATGGTACATCGCTCTTTAAAATTAATATATATATATATTATATGTATAATATTATATAAGATACACACACTTTAATTCTACAAGATGAAATACTTTTTTGAATTTTTTGATCGAATTTGCAATACAATTCAAGCAAGATTTGATTCATGTGTGTTTTAGATGCACTAAATGCATAAAATAATCACAGCACCAAAAAAGCTCTCAAGCATTGAAACTTAAACCGATTAAATAATTAAAACTATAACTTTTGAAAATTCTATAAAAATAGACAAAAAAACTAGAAAAAATACTAAAAAAACTAGTTATAATTAATTAAACTACACGTGTATATAACACTATAATAATATATTTTATTATTAAAAAAAAATATATATATATATATAATAAATAAATATTTATTTATAAAAAAACAACCTATCGAAAAATAAAAATAAAATAAATATGTATCCTATCATATTGTCTTATATGGAAATATATTATAATGAAGTTAATTTTCATTATTAGAATGTATTAGTGTCGTGTTTTCTTAATGAAGTCGCTATATGAATTCACTTTTCGTCGAGAGAACTATCACAATCAAGTTCTTTCACGGCACGACAATTTATTAAAGTGAATTTATTATGCATTATAATTAAATGAATTATAGTGTATATTGTTTTTTTGAAAAAAAAAAAAATTAGTTATTGGAAAGGATAAAAATTGTATTTTGCAGACACATTATTTGTGTGTATGTATGAAATTTTGAAAAAAATGTTTTCCGTCGAGCATCGCATTTATAAAAAAAAAGATACAAGGATTCTAAGGAGTCTATTTTGAAGTTGTTATTTCGAATATTTAAGCTTCATTTAATGTCATATATATGGTAAAAATTAAGAGTGCAAAAGAAACATACATAGTTGAACATGCTAATCAATAGGGTAAGGATAATCTTAGGGGCTAATATTCACAAATGAGCTAATTTTCCATGTTTTTTTCCAACAAAAAAAAATCGCCAATTCCCATTTTTTCCTAAAAATGATTCGCCCAAATTTTATAAGAAAAAAATTATTTTACCTTAAAAATCACCAAAATTTTATAGCGACTATATAAAATCATTAAAAGTTTGAATATTTTTACTAAAATATCACCAAACATTTTATAGTTTGCATATTATGGATTAGTGAGATTTGCCAAGATTTCTAATCTTTAAGATAAATTTCCATCCTTAAAATTTTCTCTGCACTAGGGTCTCATGTCGTCGTGAAAAAGAGGGTCCATGAAAGGTCTATGGTAATTACATTGTTGATGCCCTTCCTCTCTTCTATAAACCAAAACAACAATCTTAAATTGTATCCATATATATGATGATGACTAGGGTCCCTTCTCAGCGTGTAAGATAGGGTTCACAAATGGTCTATGGTAATATGCATAGCTGCAGCCCTCCCTTTCTTCTAAAACTTGCCATGTTCCTTGATCAAGAATCAATCCATCCTTCGAGAGTTTGTCTACAACTTGATTTCATTCCCTATAGAGATGGCGGCATGTGAAAGAATCAAATGAGTCTTTTAATCTCAAGGTGACATTCAAACTAGGAACAAGAGAGATATTTAAACATGACGGTGTGTTGTTTATCTAATTTGCCACCAACATAAAATCCCCAAAAAATTGTAGATTTGAACATTTGTTTTCTAAGGCAAACAAAATCATATTTTTGCAATCTTGCAGCTCAACTTGGTTATTTAATCCAAGCCCAGAATCCAACGAGACATGAAAAGAGTGATTCACAATGATGTTGAGGATCAAACCATCCCCACTTTCCTGACTAGAACCAATGGAGGCCCCATCAAAAAAGGCCCATGATTTTGAATGATTCGGATTTTTCACTTCTATGATTCTGACTCGTCTAACATCTTTATCCTGCAGAAAGTGGCTTAATAGTGCCATTGCTTCAGCTGCTATGTTCATGGGGATAATAGGCTTATCCTGAAAAATGCCCTGATTCCTGGCTAACCACACCCCTTAACAAATGATCAAAGGGGGAGCTTTAAAGACTTGGGACAATGGATTTGAGATCCAACCCTGTGAAGCATCCTCCACATTCTGACCTTCCCACTATCCTATTTAACCTTCTGCAATCCTGCAAACAGACCATACTTGTTGGAAGAAAATGCAAGCAAGAAAGAGATGTGAGATTGATTCATCAGGAGCCTTACAATGAACACACCATCCTAGTCCTTGTGTGAATCTTTTTTTGGAGGACATCCCAGGTTGGGGCCTTATTCTCAATTATACACCACATGAAAAATTTTGTCTTTGGGGGTATCAAGACTTCCATACAATCTTCCACCATCACTTAGGATCTTTTGGCATTATGAGTGCACTTATAAAGTCATATCCTAGCTTGGTTGTGTAGATGCCTAGAGGAGAGGTGTACTAGACTAATTATCCATCCCTTTAAGTGATCTTCCTATGCCCAGTCAAAAGAGAATTGATATAGTGCTTCCATATTTCCTAATAATCCTCTGTTATACCCAGTGCTTTAGCAAAGCTACAACCTTGGCTCCATATTATGGTGGTGGTTCGGTTAGCGATATGAAACAACTTTATGAACCCCTTGTCATGCAAAAATTCCACTAAGGATCGAGCGAACACATGACCATGATCACTGCCCGACCATCAGTCTTGTCCAATTCTTACATATTGCCTCTTCCCACCTTCCAAGAAAGACCCCTTCTAATTAGATCAAATGTATTTAGTACCGCTCTCCATATAACTAACATATTTTCCCTTGGCTTGTCCTCTCTATGAATCCAATTTTCCAAGGGACTTGGTGTAATATATTTTTAAATTACCACTAAGATCCACAAGCTTTGGGTGGAGATCAATCTCCACCCACACTTTGCTACCAATGCCTTGGAGAACATGAAAATGGTTTTTAGACACCATCCTCATATCAATTTTGGATGTTATATCTTCTCCCATCAAACCCACAGTAGCACACCTTCCTCCTTGTTCTTGGACTAGAGCAAATTAAAGCAAATTCTTTTGGTTTTTTACAACACACATTTGGGTATCCAGGTGAGGGAAATCCAATAAACAGGGATAACTTCTAGGACAAACTTTACTAGGGCCAGGTGCCCTGCTGTAAATAGCCACTTGTGGCTCCAACTTTTTATTATCTTCTTAATATTAGATACCAACCACAACCAATGCTCCTTGCAGTAATTATTTGGCTTCAAGTGAAAACCCAAGTATTTGAGTCTCTCATCCATTGGTCTAGATTCAAAAGGAAGAAACGGTGATATTTGATGGAGCTCAGCTTCCTCCAGAATTGAGAAAAGGAAGGCGGATTTTCTAAAATTGATTAACATGCCTGTGAATTTTCCAAATAGGGTGAGAATCTCCATCAGCTTATCAACCTTTCTAGGGGATCCATTGTAGAAAACAAGTATATCATCCACAAGCAGGAGATGAGTGATAGCTAACGTCCTTGCCACCATGCATCTATGGAATTCTCCTCATTGTTTTGACTCACTAAAAGGTGACTAAGACCTTCTGCCACTATTATAAGCAACAAAGGGGAAAGTGGGCATCCCTAACGTAGGCCTTTATCAGCATGGAAGAAGGGAGAATTTGATCCATTGATCAACACCGCAAAAGAGACAGTTTGTATGCAACTCACTACCCATGTAATAAAGTCCAGACAGAACCCCACATATGTGAGGAGAAGCCTTAGATATATCCATCGTACTTTTTCATAGGCTTTGGACAGATATATTTTAACCACCTCCCCCTTGAGGTTCATCATTTTGATATTGTGTAGACCTTTCCAAGTCGTGACTCCTATTGCCTCATGGATTTGTCTTCCTTCAAAGAAACCGAACGGCTCTTTTGAAATGGTGGAGAGGTTAGGATTGACCAATTATTATGTATTTTGTTATGAATGCAATGTGTAATATATGTATTTATTTTAAGATTATTATGATATTTTAAAAATAAAGATATTTAGTAATTGGATTTAGGGAGGGTGGTTGGAAAAATAAATAATTATATTTGAGGTAGAAGTTTCATTTATAATGTGTTTAATCTCTAGTGAGTTAATTGTTAATTGGAATACTTTGTGCACCATGAGTAATACCTCATTCTCATTTGAATATTAGAGGATGATATCAGAAGTTACATGTCAACCATGTGAGAAAAGAAGGGTGGGGTGGCAAGTTACATGTAAGCCATGAGGAAGGGGGTGGCGTGATAAGTTACATGTCAACCATACTAAATATCTCATTTGAGCTTAGGAGTTGAAGGGTTTCCATTTAGGAGTATCAGGAAGATTAAATATAACAAAAAATAATAATAATATATATATATATAATATAATAATATAATATATATTATATATATATATAAATATAAAGCAAAAATCATCTTAAATCTTAAATACTAAATCTATGGAATCAAATTTCTTAATGTGTATTTTTTGTTAATTTGGCAACTCAAAGACAAATTCCTTCCATTGGACATTATTCCTCTTTCAGAAAAACCCAAAATTTCCCCTGGAAGCACTCAATTTGGTTAAGTAAAAGTGTATTTTTATGAAGAAGCCCACAAGGGCACAAAAGTTAAGGTCGGCCTAAGAGGCTAATTAGCCCTCCTTCAATGCCTATAAATACATGTCACATCAACCTCATTTGGACATACTCATCAGCACATTCATATTTTCTCTCCTCTTCTCATTGGTTCGTACAAATTGTAGGGATCTCTTCACATGTGCGAGTAGGAAGAAGGACGAATTGTAGGAGGTCGAAAATCTAATTCTACCAACATTTTGACCAGTGTTGACCATGGTGTTTTGGGCTGACTTTGACTTCGATCTCTTGGGAATATCTTTGATTGGTTATGTTGCATTTTTTGGCACAAAATTTGAGGCATTCTAGGCACTTTAACATGTGTTGGCCGCAAGGATAATTGCAAACTTTGACTGCAGAATTTCTCTCTCATTTGACTAAGTTTGATTGGGTTTTCTTAGACTATTTTAATCTAACCTTGACCAGCATTTGAAGCCAAGTTCATGGACTATTGATCGAGCTCTTGGAGGACACATTTGACAGATGAATTTGACTAGTTAGGGCACACTTTGACTGTTATTGACTTGGATAGAAACTGTAGACTTTGACAATTGACCAGAGTTAACTTTTGAGGCTCGTCATTAATTGGATATTGGTTTGTCTCTTTGGTTAGTCAAATGTTGATTTTGACTCATGGTTGAAATTGGATTATTGTACTCTTTGTTGAACATTTTATGACAATCTAAGAAGAAGAATTTGAACGGGTTTTCCCCTTGTGGGGTTTTTCTCTGGCCTTTGACCAAATCTTGGTGTCTCTTGCTGTCTCTTATTGCTCAGTGGCATTTACTGTTCTATCTATAATTGTTATTGTTTACTGGAAAAATAATTTGCTTGCTAATTCAAATTAAAAATTAGGTCAAAGTGATTGTATAACATAGAGCAATACAAAATTAACAATTTTTGTTATCAATTAATAGGAAGAAATTAATATATGAAATAGAATTTTTAAAAAAAATACACCTTAAAAAATTTGATCACTTTCACTTTATAAATCTAAATTTAAAATAAAATATTAATATTATTGGAAAGATAGCCCAAATTATGATTAAAATGTTCTTTGTAATATAATATTCAACTTTTGGTCCCCGGTTGCGGGTGTTATGTAATGCATTCAATGAGGAGGCGGCCTCATTAAATGACAAATGGCCGCCAGCTCTAGACAAGTGGTCCAAAGCCTCGAGAAGGCATCCCCTCGGTCCGGCCAGCATTAATGGTGGAGGGAGAATTACCGGTTGCAGAGGTATATTGGTCGATTGCTTCAGATCGACGATGAGCGGGGTTCAGTTGGGAGGTGAGCGAAGCTCTGTCTGCAGGAAGCTCTGTCGGGTCTCGTTGGTGAGTGGTGTGCCCGACTCTTGGATGTCTGCACCGCGGGTGCATGAGCCCAAGCACAGACCTCGGCCCTCGGCTCTGAAGGCCCTAGTTTTAAGCCTGGATTCTCAGAGAATTCGTGGCTCTGTGTTGTGGTTAGGCGCATGTTTTGTCATTCTGTCCTGTATCAGCCTTGTTTATGAGCGCCTTCGACCACCAGAAGCTCTGAGTGGCGCGGCGTCTCAGTTCCTTTGTGTCCCGATTCGAGATTTGGTCCTTTGGCGCCTTGGTCATTCCTGGTTCTGGTCGGTTCGGCTCTCAGGGAGAAGTTCACCCCGCACAGCTCCTGAACAGGCTCGGCTCTCGACCTGGGTGGTGAGCTCGGCTGTTAATACTTGTGTTCCATTACCTGTTTTGCATTTGGGGTGTAAGCTGTTGCACGGGTTTAGTATCCTCAGTGGCGCACAACATTCGCGACCCCTGGGCAGAATTGGTTCTTTGCTGTTCACAGGATGCCGCGTGAGAGGCAACGTGGCGCTTGCAGGCAGGGAGGCTCAAGAGGCGGTGCCAGAGGGCGGGCCTCATTGCCACGCTCCTCAGCATCCTCGGAGGAAATTAGCTCACTAGGAGCTCGCAGAGGGCGCGGAAGAGGCAGAGGAAGGGGAAGAGTCGTGGTGTGTCCGTTCGGGGGGCATCCGTCAACCCGCTTCAGGTTCCCATGTACGCTGGACAATGCAGTCTATTATGTCTCAATGTGCATTGAAAAATGCGATCATGCTGACCACCCAGAAGCCCCAGCAGCACCACGGCCACCCTCGCCTGTTCAGGGTCAGCGACTACAACCTGTGGAAGCCTCGGGTGCGGTGGCGGGGGACAGAGCTGGGCCAAGCGAGCCTGCGAAGGACGACGCACCATACAAAGACTCGAGTGCCTCAGACTCCTATGGATGCACAGTGGTGGAGGAGCAACCAGGCACATATATCAGTCCAGCGGTGGAGGAGCCACCAAATCCATGCACCTAGGCACGCGGCTTGGTCGTTCGGGGTGGTATGGATTCTCTTGGTTCAGTTTCTGTATGTCGTTGTAGTTGCTAAAGTTAGTAAAGGGAGTCAGTTTATGTTAGGTGTCGGGTCGCACCACTCAGGTCTTGGTATGTCGATTTTAAAGTCTGCGTCTGTAATGTCTATCTATGTCGGTCATGTTTGGGTCTGTAAACTCCTCCCTCGCCTTGGCAGGGAGTGGAAGGTTCAGTTTTTGATGGTTCTAGTTTGGGGTCAGCGGACAGTTTCATAGTCCCTCTTTTGCTCAGGCTCAGTCTCAGTCTCAGAATGTCAAAATGCTCAAGTAGCCAACTCAGGGTGGCGGATGTAACTCTCTGTAATCTTTTTGTATTATAATAGAATTAGTCTGATTTACAAAAAAAAAAAAAAAAATAAATAAATAAATAAAAATATTCAACTTTTGGTGAACAATTATTCATTCCATTTCAAATCTTATCTCGAAATTTCAACAAAATGTAATATTTAATATTATAATATTATTGATTTAAATGTGTTATTATAGCGTTATGCGTTGGATATTCTCTGAGTGTCTATTAATTCAGTCAAATATGAGAAATATTTTTCAATTTAACAATGTGACTCTTTAAAAAAAAATTGCAATTATTTTATTGGCATTTATCTATCGTGGGATTGGTTGTCAATTTAGACATATTATTGTCCAATGCCTCAAATAATGGGCAAAGAGTACATGGGTCACATTAGATTTTGTTTTGGTTTTTACTGCATTCCATAATTATTTAACCCAAGAATACATGGGTCGCATCAAATTT
>APFE030728765.1:0-14766 GCA_000404065.3 Pinus taeda
CTTTGGAACCTAATGCACAACATCTAGAGGTCTAGGCTAGAGACGTATTCCGGCGTCGTAAAACCTGGTAACTGTTGTTTTCATTATTGGTTGGGTGATTCCTCCACTCTGAGACGACAAGTACCAGTACGGACTTGTGCTCCCACGTACCGTCGAGTATATATTGGGAGACCAAAATAGGCTGCATCATTTATCCTTAGGAAGTCGTGTATGCCGCCCTATCGATCGCAATGCATTGAACATAGCATTTGGGAAGATTGACTGTCGTACCGTACAAAGTATTATGCAGTTTTGCGATTGGTTTGGTAATCCCCTCTGCCTAGATTTCTAGAGAAGTCTATTTTTCTCCTTTTCAGACTCCTTAAAAGAAAAGGTCCTCTGAGCACTTGTCACTTCAGGCTCACTAAAAATCGAAGGTGACTAGAGTCATCTTTTGTTTTTTCTCAACTCTTTAAAATTGAAAAAACAATTTGTGTCAAAGCGTATAAAATTTATTTTAATCGGAATAACATCACAAATTCCCTCATTGGTCTTTAGGTTGAGAAAAATGGAGTCTACCAACCAAGGATTTCCCCTTGGAGGAAATCTTAGTCCCTTCTCCTCTTAAGGAGATGTTGGTGCACCCCATATGGCCACATTGTCACTTCCAGGGTTGACGATTGGTTTTCCTGTCTGGCTCTTCTCTACCTCTGTCATTCAGAATCCCATAATTCCTGAACAGTCAAGTAAATAAATAGATGATACCAGAGTTGCCCACCAACCTTCTACTTTGTCTGATTCTCCCTCTGCTCCTTCCTCTTCGCTTGATAAAGCTGATAAAGCTAAAAATCAAGTAACTGAGAAGAAGAAGAAGCAGAAAGAGAAAAAAGAAAAGAAGAAAAAGGAACCAAAATCGAAAGGGGGCAACCAAGCATCATCTAGCGAAAATCCTCACACTGCACCATCTAAACCTGAATCTCCTTGTGTCAATTGCAATGGAGACCACTATCACCGAGATTGTCCCTGCATCCCACGGATCTTAAGGGACTGGTCTCCTCGTTTGCACAATCTGGTGTCGTCAACCTCTGATGATCATGTTGAATACACACCATCAACCAGTGAAAGTGAAGCTTCTGGACAGAAAAGGAATCCCAGATTTCCTTGTAAATTATGTGAAGGCAATCACGCTGTCCACTGTTGTCCCTTCCTTGACGAAGCTAAAAGAGTTTTGGGTGACCGTCTTGCTTCACCGCTACGGCTCCCTCCTAGATATAAAAAACTCTTGCCAAGTCCACCACTGGTTGAAAATCTGGCTGGCCCGTCATTGTGGTCAGCTGAAGCGTCTATCATTGAAAATGAACCCTCTAAATCCATAACAGACGAAATTCAAAAGGTTAAGGCGACAGTTGACCCGGTCTTGCCTTCAGAGTGTTCATCTTCGAATGATACCGTCACTGAAGAGAAAGAGAACGAAACCGTTCAATTTTTTTTCATAAACACAGACTTTGATGAACTTGGGGGTAGTCCACCCGTTCCTTTATCACAGGAAGGAAGTTCATCAGAGTCATACCCGACTGTCTATTCGGTCCCACCTCCAAGCAACCTAGTCATTGCCTTCGACTGGAATCTACTAGGCAGACCCCGTTTACCAGCTAGTGTACCATTTCGGATCATTGTACAAGATTACATAATGGTCATGGCTGGTACCATCATCGATGAAGGGGCTTCTGTGAGTATCCTTTCCTCAACTGCTTAGAAAGCACTTGGTTCGCCATCGCTTTTTCCTAAAATGAGAAATCTGACAGGCTTTGAAAAAGGAACTAGTTGACCATTAGGGATCCTTCCAAATGTGCCCATTACTTTGAGAAGGGAAACTGTTCACATGAACGTGATGGTAGTTCAAGGACCCTTGGATTATAATCTACTCCTTGGATGCGACTATATTTATTGCATGGGAACTGTCGTCTCCTCACTCTTTAGAGTAATGTGTCTTCCGCACGAAGGCAGAGTGGTCAAGCTCGTAGACCAAATGTCATTCCCCAGTTCACACATCGCAAGTAGTCAAATGCCATCCCTAAATGGTCTTTTCACGCAAGGAATGTCTCATCGATTTCCAGTCCGTCCACCTGATGAGTGCGAGTGATTCAGGTGGATGTGACTGAAACCCAGGGGTCATGCACCCTGGTCTATTTCGGCAGGAAAACCTTGGGTATAGAGTAGGTTTCTGCAGAGGATATATGACTAGTCTGAAACACCCGTCCTCACAGGAAAATGGGATTAGGCTGGAATAAGATACCTTCGTTAAAGTTATGTGAGTGGAGTAACTCTACGCCACTCACCTTTGTCTATTTCGGTAGACATCTCCAAGGAAGCATTCTGTCTGCTACACGGATGGAACTTTCATGGTAACCTGGGAATTTTTCGCTATACCTGAGGGCATGCAAACCTTTCCACATGCAAGCGAAGAGCGACCATTTATTTTTTAAATTTGTAGGACCTCTAACCCTTTAAACCTGTAAGGATGGTCATTTCCTAGCTTACATAAAGAAAGGATTTGGGGCAAAGCTTCAAAAGGTGCAAGCCCCTTTAAAATGGCATCTTGAATGAGACATCCTTGTTATATGACTGGCGAGTAGTGTTACTGAAGGGTTCAATCTCATTAAAAAATAAACCTGCCACGAGCAGTTTTAGCGCATAGTTCTAGCTCGTTAAAAAATAAACATAAGTCATGAGAAAATATTTCCCCCAGAGTTTAAGCTCATTAAAATATGAACCGGTAAATAACCATTGTGAATGCCTTATCGCCAGCTTTTGAGCCTTGGTCGTGTTCTCATCATCACCTCCACTCTGTTTTCATCCAATCATTCACCTCCATTTGATTGTTTACCCTTTCGAGGAACATTTGTGAAGAGTGATTCTACTAGCCATCCTTGTGACACTGCCGTGATTGGGAAATTCCAAACCTTACCCGGAATCAGCTGCTACCCGAAATCATCACTCGTTCCTCGAAGACGAGTCTCCTTTAAGATCTTTTCAAGTGACTCGTAAAATATGAAAATATTGCCGAGTGATTAGCCTCTCCGGCTCGTTAGAGTCATCGGAAGTGTTATCCTTCCTCTAGATTTTAATCTTTTTGGACCTGAGGAATTATTACACAAAAAGATCGAGTGTTTTTCTTGTTCGGCTCGTTAAAACTATCGAAAGTTCATCCCTTTCATATTATTTTATGCTTTTTCAGACGAAAAAGAACTTTGGAGTCTCCTTTCCATCCCTTTCAAACTCTCTAAAATTGAAAAGGACCGAGTTATCTTTGTCGTTAAACTCGTTAAAACCGAATAGCAACAAACTCGTCCAAATGGACGAGAACGAGTTTCACTTTCACTAGGCTCGCTAAAATATAGTGATAGGTTCGCCCGAAGGGCGGATTATAGAACAAGCATATGTTATCGTCTTCAAGCTTGACAAAAATAAAGAGGTATTGGTAAGCAATGACTGTGGAAAATTGGGAAGAAAACTTGAAAAAGCTTTATTGTTACCAAGTCGCTCTTGAACAAGACCCTTTCCTTCCGCATCCAAGCCGGGTTGGGTTGTTTCGTTCACTAGTCATCACCATTGGTCTGTCACACCATCCATATTTGGGGTTAACGCTATCAATCCATCGTCAGTGTCGCTGATATGTTCAAGAGAATTCATTCAGAAAATTCACCTGTCTCACCCATTGCAATACATTCATGCTCCATTCTTTCATGACCGCCACCCTGAACCCTGTATCATCAGATCATTTTCACCTCCAAAATAATTTGCTTCATTCCGTGTCGTAGATGTGGGATTCATTAAGGCCCTCCGACAGCGGGTCACTTCTTGTCGACATCAGCTCATTATCCAAGAAGTTGACCTAGGGACAACCTCTTTCAGTACTTTGAAGCTTGCATGCCTCAATGGCAAGTTTCTCACTTTCAGCGAAAGGTTTACATTAATGGCCTTCGACCGAGAGATTTTGCGTGGTGTTCGCGCCAAATCCTTTTTCACACCACGTGAATTTTACTGTAGTACCTTGAGGGTCATTGTCATTATTGGTGATTCCTCTTTCACATGTTAACAACTTACATCATTGGCTGGTAATCAGGCGATGTCTTTCCATGTTCGACTCCAGAACATTTTTCACATGGATCGACTTGTACTCGAGTGAATATTGAACGAGTTTTGAAGACCCTGGATCTAGTTTCATCCATCTAGGCTGCAATTTATTTAGGAATATAAAGACATCAAATGTACATCATTGCCAAACAGATGATCATCCAAATCAAAGGATGATGAGTCCGAATCATCAGTTTGCCACACAGACGATTGTTTGTCCTATGTACATGAAAATGAATTTATAAAGCTGAGCATGGGAATGCCCGCCTCAGCTAGATCATGAAAAAAATGTTGTCAAGATAATGTATTGTATTGTATCTTATTATAGATCGCCTCCCAGCTCGAAAAAACTTCGAATCCTCATGGTAAAGCATTTCACCCAACATAAAAAAGATTAGCGACCTCATGCTTTAGGGGGCAACTGTTATAGACATTTTTGGGCACTTCAACCCCAATCATAAATGTCCATAAACTGACGGCTCCTAAGTCCCTAAAAGTGTTGCTTCACTGCCTAAAGGAACAAGGTCAGCTGATTACATCATCTCCCAGAAGTTCTCCACTAAAAACTGCTCAGAAATGGTCAAAACTGGAGCATACTGAATACCCAGTGCAGAGGGTGCGATGCATATCACCTTCCCAGTGTAAAGGGTGCGATGCATACTAAATGGCCCCTCTGTACGGTGCAATGGTCGGGAATGGACAAATAGAAGGAACAAAATGCGAGGTGTAAGATCATGGAATCTTTCAGAAGCTTCCCCTCTGACACTTGCCTCTCTGTTTTCGACCAGGGATGAGTGAGAGATCATCATTCTCCAAGTGGAATCAGGAACTATTAGAGAGAGGACACTAATCAAGACCCCAGAAGATGACTCACCCCCCTACAATCATCTATATATGGATCCCTCATCACAGAGATCCAGAGGCTGTAATCTTGTATCTTGTAGAGAGGTGTTGTTGGTTTTCTGGTGTAACTTCATAGTGTTGGGTGAATAGGGGCTTTCTTGCTGGAGGATGATGCTGGGTCAGAACATATGGTTGTAATCCTCTTGCTACTTTTGATCTTAATAAAGCTATTCAAGTTTTCCTCCATATTCTTGTATGTTTGCTTATATATGCATTTGTATGGTTAACACATATCTGGTCCTATGTTATTTATGAATATAGATCTTTGTTCTTCGATAGTAGTATGTTGCTGTGATTCCACAGGTGATCCTCGAAACTGGGTAGATGAAGAAGAAGCGGAAAATCTCTATCAGGAAGGAGAGGAATCAAACAAGGAAATCAAGTGCAAGACTAAGGTTGGTCTCCTTTGTTCCACTCTTATCTATTTTCATAAAGGAAACGAAAGTAGACTTTACTTGTTTGTTTCTAAGATAGCTACCAGTCTTAGTGGGAATAGCAGCATCCGAGTGGACACTATTCCCGGTAACAATACCTGTAATGATAAGGAGGAAGAAAGCTTGGTTCATCAATAAAGGATATTGCTGTAAGAAAGTCATTCTTTCAAAAAAGAACACAATGTTTGTAGAAAATACAGTGAAAAGAGATCAGTAAAGTGTGTGCCATTTATATTAATTATTTGTTGAAGGATATTTCTATTGGTTAAATTTCCTAACTGTTGAGGCATACAAGCAGTGGTAAATGCAATCAGTTGTTTCAAAAACATGAAATTTGTGGAAACAAAATTCAAAAGAGATACTAATACAAAAGTGAAACGAAGGTCAAGATTAGGAAAAGCAAAGCAAATGTAAAAAAATGAATTTTTATTTCATTTTATTTATGTACATGAGAAAATAGGACGAGTGTTGATCCTCACACTGGATGAAATTATGCATTAAGGAATGTGTCATGAACCAAGCATGCAGAGTTCATAGCTCATTGGATGGTGGTTGGGCAAGGGTGATTACCCTGCCAACCAAAATAAGTGTGTGGCTATGATAATTGCTTAACAAAAATAAAAAAATATTGTTGTCCATCATGCATGATGTGCCAACCAAAAAATGTGACCCAATAATCGCATACCATAATGGGTGGATAAGGGGATTCATGTGCAAAATACCAACAAAATTCAAAATAAGAAAATGATCATTGACATTGTTCATATTGCAAAGAGATTTAGGAATTTCAAGTTCAAACCTTTTAAAATCAATCAGAATAGTATCCATGGCATCTATAGGGTTGAAAAAGGTCAATTTTCTTTCAAGTTCATCACAAAAGGTATCATCATTCATCTCAAGAATAAGAGAGGATTTCTCATGACCAAAAGGAGAGGGTTATTTTCAAGTGATTAAAAAGTGACTCATCATCGTTGATGCCATAACATGGGTTTTCACATTTAAGACTCGTTTCTTCACAAGTAAGGACTTCATTAGGGAGGGGTTTATTCAAGGATGAAGTGTCTTTCATATCATGGAAACACCCTGGGGACTCAAAGTTCAACTCATCTTCATCATAAACATAATATGTAACACTACAAATAGGATAAAGAAGTTAAAACTAACTTTAGGACCAAGGTCTTTATCACATACATGAGATTCATTAAAGAATGAATCTTCAATCATATCATGAAAAAATTATTGATGACTAAGGTTGGAGCTATCTTCATAAGAATCGTTAAAAACAACATGGTCGTCATAATTGATATCCAATAAATGAGGGGTGTTCTTACTGTCGGGAGCGTGAAACTCTTCATTAGAAGTTGAGAAAAAAGATTGGTCATGTAGATCAAGAAGGGTATCCCCATAACAAATATTCAACACTTCTTGATCGGGTTCATTACAGACAACATCATCTTCAAGAAGAAAAAGTTCAGGGTTGGCTTGAGGTTCACACTAATCATTGTATACATGACATTCAAAATTTTGTTCAAAGAAAGAGTCATCAAATGGAAAGATTCACATGGATATCCTAAATGAACCAGGAAAGGATTGAAATCTTTTTCTTTGTAAATAGTAGGGGACACAAATTCAATTGAATTTGCGTAATGGAAATCATAAGAGAATCTTCCAGAGTCTACATATTGGAATCCATAAGAAATTGAGGTTTCAAAATTTGCGTACTATAACCCATAAGAATCAACAAGATTGTCTCATTCTAGTTTGTATTTCCTCCTAGATTTGATGAGAATTTGACAAGTTGAAGGGTCATGAGTGTAATAACCCTTGTGAAAATTCCATGTACAAATATATAAGGCCACGGTGATGGGACACATATTCCAAGATGAATGGTGGGGAAACATCCTAATGGGTGTTGATTTGGTTTATTATGGCTAAGGAAATTGGCAAAGGAAATGAAAAATACTTTGGAAAGGCATCAGGCATCTATTGGCATTTTATTTATGAAAATAATGGAAATTAGGAGAAAAAGGGAGGTCACAGGCCACAACTTGCATGTGAGGAGGAAAATGAAGGAAAATAATGGAAAATTAAGAAAATGGAGGCCTCATTAATAAAAAGGCTTATGAGGATCAGTGGGGAAGACTTGGTCAATTTAGTTTTGGAATTTTTTCATTATTATCTCTTTCTCTCTCATACTCTTGGATAGTTAGAGTTTCCTTGGATCACTCTTGGAGGGTATGGCATACTTGGATTTTGAAGCAAAAAGGAAAAGGAAGAGTAGGAAAGCACAAGAGGGCATCGGGATCAACATCTACATCATATTTTATTGCAGGTTCTGAGTTACATGTATGATTTATTCGCTAGTTTTGGCATGCATGGCACATGCATGTTGTTCCTTGGTCATGATTTGTCATTGGCATGGAGGATTTCCTAGATTGATAGTGGATTTTCCTAGCCTTTCTATTTTCTATATAGCCATGGTGTTGTGGGTTATTTTCTTTATTTTCTGATTGGTTTTCATGTTTCCTTAGCTTGGGTTGGGCTATTAGTTCCTTGAAGCCTTGGTTGGAAAAATTATATGGAGTCCTATAATGGCTTGGGTTTAGCTATTATTCCCATAGCCTTGGTTGCACAAACACTCTGGAGCCCTATAACAGCTTGGGTTCAGTTACTAGTCCCATAACCTTGGTTGGAAAAATGCTCTCGAGCCCTTGGTGGGTTGAATTAGTAGTCCCATAGCCTTGGTTGGAGAAAAGTTATGGAGCCCGACAAAAATTGTAGGTTGAGTTACTAGTCTCGTAGCCTTAGTTGGACAAATGCTTTGGAGCCCAACAAAAATTGTGGGTTGAGTTACTAGTCCTGGGCGCCAGGTTGGAACAAGCACTTTGGAGCCCTAGAAGGCTAGGATAGAGATTGATCTGATGTTGGTTTTGTGGTGTCTGACCATGAGGTGGAATCACTTCTTGATGGGTTGAGGTGGATAGCCTCTGAAAGCCCTGGATGAATATTGATTGATGTGTTCTATGAGATCTTGTACTCATGCTTGGAAATGGCACGAGGGTGAATGGCTGAAGAGAGATTTGGCTTAGCCATTCTATGGTCAGGTGGAACATGGAAGTCCCATCTCAGGTTTATATTTTGAATCAGTAATGAAAGGTTATTTCTCCTTGTATCTCTATGAGAATTATGATGGATTATATGTGGTTTATATGGCTATGATTTCATTGGTATTTATTTCCCTACTATGCTAATTATGGATGTATTTTACGGCAACAATTATGTATGGATCTCATCATGTTCTTACTCGTTATTGAATGATCAATGTATCTATGACCTAAGGGATGAAATGGAAGCTAATTTCATAAGGATACAATGCTTCATAGAAAATCTCAGATAAGTATGAGCCCCCTATACTTAGATCTATTATTTACACATGTACGTTGCATACTTACTAAGTGTTTGGAAATTTTTTTGTCATGGTTAGGCTTGGTTAGGTCAAGCCCTTGATCAAGTTTTGTGATAGAGGCTTTTCCTTGGTGTCATTTAATGTCTTAGAGAGTATCATCAAGTTCTAGGCATTGGCTTGGAGACTAGCTCTAAAAGAGTGGCTTAAATCTCATAGTTTCTAGCACATAACCGACTAAAAGAGATTGCAGTCTCTCCCTTGTAGGCACTATGGGAGAGACTATAGGTTTACAATCGCATGAATGGCTTGTCATGGGAGAGAATTTGGGTCTAATTCATTGAAATTATAGGTTAACTCAGGGATTGGGCACCTGGAGTGGTGGATTAGCTCTTGGGAGTCCTGAAGCACCTAAGGGAAGTATGTAAGGTCTTGTTTTGTCGACTCCATTTCCTTAAGGTTACCTAGGAGGTTGAGTCTTATCATAGTGGCCTCTGGTCACATTCTTGGGTAGATGTAGGAGAAGGGTGTTACATTGACCACCTTCACAGAAAGTACACTAGAACTTGGGTTGGGGAGGCTTGGGTGAAGAAGGAAAATCACAGATAAATCTATCAAGGCTGGCCCAAAAATATCAGGGTACCAGTATTTTGCCTCACCAAAAGGAGTGAGAGTAAACAAGAAGGAAGAAATATGAAGATCATGAAGCCCTCCAGAATGACAAAAAATTAAGAACTTGATCACATGATCATGAGAGGATTCATTAGGAGAACTAGCGAAAGTTGGACAAAGATGTCGAGGAAATCTATCAATCAGAATTCAAAAGGAAGCGTGGATGCTTAACAAAGTAACGTACTAAGGAGAAAAATTAATTTCGCTCCCCAGTATGGTCACCGAAAGTTTTTGATAATTCGATTTAATTTAGACAAACTAAAATAGTCAACTCCTCGAATCTTGTTATCACAACAAGATAATGAGACATATTGCTTAGAATGTACAATTATTTTTTTGTTTTTTATTTTTATATATTTACATTGCAGAAATATTAAACAAAAAGAAAGAGAAAACTGATATATGCAGTTGAAAAATGATATTAATATTGAGATAAATGACCAATACATACTAAAAAAAAGAAAAATTATACTTGAACTAATAATGAGCTAGTCAATATTTTAGGTCAAAACCTTGAAATCTTGTAGAGCATAAGCTATGAAAACAATGAATAATAAAATAACAAAATATATGAGGCATATAGAGATAAATATTCTAAGGATCTTGATTTTATTAAATAAGTTAATAGTCAAAATATTAAAAACATGTCTATGTGAAGTCCTTTTATTAGTTCAAAAATCAAACTACTGCAATGTATAAACTCTTATACAACAGTCACAAGGAAATCCAATGAGAGTGGCATCACATTAATCCTTTAGGAAAATTGTCAAATTGGGCAGCTTGCTTTATGCATAAATATCACTATTAGCACTGATAATTAATAACTAGACCTTCTGAAAAATAAGAAAATGATCAGAAAGAACAAAAGATACCTTTAGAAATCCTTAAATAGTCGAGGGAAGTCACCAAACTGGTCTCTCCTTTAGAGATAATACTGTTGTCACCATTAAGGTCAACTCTCTAATTTATAGAAAATAAAATCAGAGGAATAAAATAAAAACCTAATATTGTTGTAGCATACCTCTCTTCACAACTTTCTCCCCCTTTCCTTCATAGATATATCCTCTTTTAAAGAGGCTCCAAGTGGTATTAAGTTAGGTGCCTATAATACTAGTGATTCCCCAATTACTATTGTCATTGTATCCCTTATTGTTATTATTGTACCCCTATTTTCCCCATATTGTTATTAGTGTGCCCCATATAAACCCACTATTGTTATTGTTGTGCCCTTATGTTATTACTGTTATGTTGACTTTGATTATATTGTGACCCCTTAGACTCCTATATATAGAAAGGAGGTTTAGTCATTTGTATCATCCAAGAATTGTTCATTTGTGTAATGTAAAGGAGGTTTCCCCCTCAAAGAGGTTTATTTTGAAGGCGTTCATCTATCTTTTCGTCTATTTTATGCATTGTTTGCATAACATCTAGTATCAGAGCTTTGGATTCTAGGGTTTCGCTGCTCCAAACAGGTCATCATGGCATTTTCACTATAACCGTTTTTCTACGACATTTCAGGCGCTAAAATAAAAAACCCATTTAAGCCGAAAGTTCTCTAAACCTTGGGTCTAAACTTCAGATATTTTCTCACTATATTTTCGGAGATATGATCCAAGGAAGTTAGGTTTTTTGTAGGATCTCGAATTATATCTCAAACACATGACTTGGGGAAAGTCATCATAACTTTTGTTCTGAGAATTAGTTTGAAATTTCGTAAGAATTTTTAGAAAGAGGATGGCCTATAGTTTTATTTTTATCAGTTTCATGTACTAAGGTCGAAACAATGACACGTGGCACTTCGTACAAGTTCGCTCTACTGAACCAGTCTATAATCAGTTCACTATGGGGGATTTGACATCTCTTCCTTGGAGAATCCAATCTTGATCAGACTTGTGGGGTTATAAAGAGGACTCAAAGGGCTGCCGCAGGACGCAACTTAAGATCTTGGAGATCCACAATTATAGAGATACATCAGATTCAATATCAAGCTCTTACAAAGTGAAAAAACATGTGTAGTTTTTTTTTTTAAATTTTGCATAAGATTGGTTTGAAAAATTAGTTTGAAGGAATTCAAAGGGCATAGTGAAACATTATTAGCATTAATTGATGCCCCAAAAAAAGAAAATGGAAACACCTAGTAAGCAACCTGAAAGCTCTAGCATGACTCATAAAGAAGAGGAAGAAATGCAACATGATATATCAAAATTACGAGACCAAGTGCAACAAATTTCACTCACAAAAAATGTAACAAAAGCTAAGATGGATGGTTTAAAGAAAGGCGTGGAAGATAAAATGGATGGTTTAAATAAAGGCATGGAAGATAAGATGAATTTTGTGGAAATTAAGATGGATGGTTTGAAAGCTAAGATGAATGACATGGAAGCTAATATGGAAGGCAAAATGGACGATTTGAAGACAAATTTGACAAAGTTGCTACAAGAAATGTTTATGAACAGAGGAAAGGTAGTAAAGCAAACTCATGATGAGAACAAAATAAATGTTAATCATGATTTCATAGACTCTAGTGTTGGATTGAAGACCCACCATGTTCCAAAGATCGATATGAGGAAGTTTGATGGCAAGGATTTTGTAACATGGATACCATAGATGGAGCAATTTTTCGATCTCGATAATGTGAAAAACACACAAAACATACGTATTGCAACTTTATATTTGGCACCAAATCAGTTTGTATGGTATCGATAGCTTTTCTCTTGTTAAAAAATTGTCACTTGGGCAATTTTTACGAAAGATATGATAACACATTATGAGGATACAAAAAGCAACACCTTTTTTAGCCAATTGATAAATCTCAAACAAAAGGGTTCAATGATGCAGCACATTGAGGACTTCCAAAAATTGAACATAAGGGTAAAATATATTCCAGAGGAGCATAGGATTGATGTATTCATAGGGACTTTAAAGGATAACATCCAACATGAGGTTCGCCTTTGGGAACCTGATTCATTGGAGAAGGCATTCAGGTTGACAAGAAAATGGAAAGCAAAATTATGGCAACTAGGAAGCCTACCATTCACAATATAAATATGTAAGTGTTGTTGCCCTAGCCTTCATAACTACAAATGTGACACACAACCAATTGGAATAAAAAAGAGCAAGAGGCTTTGTTACAGTTGTGATAACAATCACACTAAAGGTCATAAGTGTGCTAAGAAGAAATTATTCTACATAGATTGTGAGGAGAGGAAGAAAAGGAACAAGAAATGTCAAAAGAAGAGGATATACACCAAGAAAAAACCCTAGATAAAGAAGAAATGAATCCAACCATATCTTGTAATGCATTGGCTGGAATTACCACTCCTCAAACTATCAAGATAGAAGGACATATCAAGAAGAAAAAGGTAATAGTTTTGATTGATTCAGACAGTACCCATAATTTTATTCATTTTAAGATAGCTAAGGAATTGAATTGCTTCCTATCTCCAGCACCAGTGTCAAGTGATGGTTGCAAGTGGAGGAACCATAAATTTCTCTAGAAAGTGGCATAATATCAAGCTATCCATGGGTGAATATGTATTGAATAACCCAATGGTTTCAATTACAATGGGTGGTGCTGATGTTGTACTAGGAGTCTAATGGCTACAATCCTTGGGTGCAATAGCTTTTAATTTTCAAGAACTTTTCATTAAATTTTGTGCAGAAGGAAAGGAAGTTGAATTAAGGGGTATTGCAAGGAAACTGGGAAATATAATCAGCTCAAACGGTATGAAAAAGCTTCTAAAGAAGGAACAACGAGGCGTAATTGCACAATTATGTTTGCTAGAGGTTCCCACATCAAAATAATCTATTTCTCCATATCTCCAAAAAGCCTTAGACAATCATTCCAAGGTATTTGAGACTCCCAAAGGCCTCCCACCTATTTGTGATCATGATCATGCTATTCATTTGATTCCAGGAAGTGTTTCTCCAGACATCGGGCCTTATAGATATCCCTATGCCCAAAAGAGTGAAATTGAACGTATGGTTGGAGAAATGCTAGAGGCTAGTATAATTCAATCTAGTGAAAGTTCTTTCTCTCCTCCAATAGTATTGGTGCACAAGAAGGATGGATCGTGGCACATGTGTCCGGTTTATAGGGAGCTCAATAAGCTCACTATTAAAGTTAAATTTCCCATTCCTATAATTGATGAATTATTGAATGAATTGCATGGATCAATTTACTTCACCAAGTTGGATCTTTGTTTAGGATATCATCAAATCGAAATGAAGACTGAAGACATTTTGAAAACAACATTTAGAACTCATAAGGGTCATTATGAATTTTTGGTCATGCCTTTTGGCCTTACGAGTGCACCCTCTACATTTCAAGGTTTGATGAATTCCATTTTCAAACCCTTCCTTAGAAAATTTGTGTTAGTGTTTTTTGATGATATACTAATCTACAACAAGTCTTGGAAGGATCATGTTCAAGATGTTGACAGGGTGCTCAAACTATTGGAGGAGAAACAATTATATGCAAAAACCTCCAAATGTTTCTTTGGAGTACAAGAGGTGGAATATGTGGATCATATTGTATCTCATGAAGGTGTTAAGGTAGACCCTATCAAAATTAAAGCCATTAAGGAATTTAAAATCCCCACATCCATAAAGCATTTGCGAGGATTTCTGGGGTTGACAAGGTATTATCACAATTTTGTTAAGAATTATGGGAGAATAACAGTGCCTCTAACAACATTATTGAAGAAATATGCATTTTCATGGACTCCAGAAGCGACAAAGGCATTTGAACGTCTTAAAGAGGAATTTGCTAAGCACGGGTCTTAGCTATGCCAGACTTCACAAAAACAACTATTATGGAATGTCATGCTTCAGGAAATGGAATTGGTGTTATTTTAATGCAAGAAGAAAGACCCATTTCTTTCGAAAGTCATCCAATCAAAGGAAAGTATTTACACAAAGCTATTTATGAGAAGGAAATGTTGGCAATACTACATGCACTTAAGAAATGACAAACCTACCTAATGGTAAGACACTTCAAGGTAAAAATGGATCATGATAGTCTTAAATACTTTTTAGAACAAATATTATCCTTTGTAGAGCAAAAGAAATGGGTCACAAAGATGTTGGAATATGACTTTTAAATCATCTACAAAAAAGGAAAGAAAAATGTTGTGGGAGATGCACTCTTAAGAAAGGATGAGGATGTGGAAGCTTTCTTTGCGCCATTTCTATTATCCAACTAGATTGGATAAATGAAGCAAGGGATGAATGGAAGAA
>APFE030728780.1:4832-89457 GCA_000404065.3 Pinus taeda
TTGAAGCGATTCCTTTAAAGACAACAAATTCTGAAGCTATTATTGAATTCATAGACCAATTCATCATTACCAGGTTTGGTGTCCCGAACGCTCTTGTTTTTGATAATGCATCTTACTTTTCAGGCAATGCTATGTTTGATTTCGCAATCAAAAGAGGATTCAAGCTCAAATATTCTGCTAACTATTATCCTCAGGGCAATGGTTTGGCCGAATCTGCAAACAAAAACCTTATCAAAATTATCAAGCGAACTATCGAACAGAATCATAAGAACTGGCATAAATCTTTAATATTTGCATTATGGGCTGACAGGATAACACAAAAAGCTTCTATAGGTTCTTCCCCATTTAAACTTGTTTATGGGAAAGAAGCTGTACTACCAACAAATCTCATTCTTCCTTCTCTAGCACTAGTTCAATTTATTGAAGAAAGCCCTTCTTCTTCTTTACAGCTTAGACATGACCAAATTCTAAAATTAGAAGAAGAAAGAGAAAAGGCCAAAATCATTCATGTGAAACATCAGCAGATCATCAAGTCATCATTCGATTCAATTTCATCTGGTTCTAAACAATTTCAAGTCGGTGATTTAGTCCTGAAATGGGACAAAGCCCATGAAGATAAAGGAAAACACACCAAGTTCCATAAGATGTGGCTTGGACCGTTTCAGATCTGTGAAAAGATAGGCCATTCGACCTTCATGTTACAAGATTTATCAGGGTTGAGAGATTCTCTCCCTGTTAATGGTCTGATCTTAAAGAAATTTTTCAATTGAGGAGGTAACCCCTTCTCCTTTCAATAGCATTTTTGTAGTTTGTAGCAACATTAGAAAATAAAATTGTAAGGCATCTTCTATTTGACCTTTGATGTATTTAAAGAGTTTCTCAAAACAAGTGGTGCGATATTTACTTTTAAACAAATAGAAGTCTTAAACAAAAGGAATGATTTCTAGGAAATTAGTTGTAATTGCATTCTAAAACTACACTACAATCTTAGTGAACCCCTCTTGAAGTTTATAAATCCTGTAAATCTTTTTAGATTTTTCAAAATTGGTTACAAAAAGGTTATCAATATTAAAATAGGAGCTAATCCAAATTCAGCATCTCCAACTCTTACCTTGTCATCCATCCTCTCTTACGGAGGAAAATTGTCTATCCCATTTACTCAAGTTCATGATTATTCAGGGTGTAATTCCAAGAAAACTGGATACAAAAGTTAAGAGGTCTTATTACAAGCTTGCTTACCATGTTCATAGGGAAATAGTTTAGCCGACATTACCAATACTACATACCAAAACAGGGTAATGGCTTCAATTGTAAAGACAAGGGGTCTCATCACGAGCCAACTTGTTCAGTTAGATTACTACCAGTGAATGGCATTGTCACTTAACTGGCCACCACACCAAGGCAATGACTTTTTATCTTGCAAAATAACAGAAAAGGAAAAGAAATACAAAATGTGAAAAAACATATTTTGAATTCATTCTGTTAATCATGCTCTAAAGTGAATGGGACAATAGACAATGATATGGTTAAAAGGTATCCCTGTCGAAACTATGAACGTTTGCTGGCAGCAGAGGCTCTACCTATGACAAAGGAGTTAATTTTAATAGCTGATTTGGAAAAGCCCTCTGTGTTATCAATATCAACCAATAAGCGCCAATTTAAAATCTAGAATGTTTCTATTTTTAACAAAAGAGGAAATTAGCAAAGAAAGTTTTGTGTTGTCTAGAGTGCAACTATACCTAGTTATATTAGAATTCTTCCCCTTTTGATAAAAATTTCTATTTTGAAAAAAGTTTAAGTATTTCTATACTTTTCAGAGATAACTATTTCTTCCAGCGAATCGCCAATTGTTGTGCCATACAACAACCCCCCCATTTCATATCATTACTATTCCAAAACTATAATATGAAATGGGTCCCTTTTTAATTTTTGTTTTTAAATTGGTATCAATTTAAAGTTCTATTTCAAAAAAGGCCCAAAGAAATAAAAGAAAACATTATTAAAAGGCCTTTTCAATAAAACCAATCAAAAAACCCCAACGTAAAACGATTTATCTTTATCATTGCGATAAAGCGATCGCAAGATCGCATATTGCAATGACAAAGGGAGCACAACTTAAGGGACATCTTGATTTCTGCCGATGCGAAATCGCTATCGGATATCGGCAAAGCATAAAGTAACACAAGTAACAACCCTTGCTCTGATGCGATGCGAAATCGGCAATCGGCAATCGGCGATAATGCTTAAGCCCAAATAACATCCCCTTGCTCCGATGCGATGCGAAATTGGCAATCGGCGATAATGTTTAACGCAAATAAGCTTCCTCTTGTTCCGATGCGATGCGATATCACTATCGGCAATCGGCGACTCACCATGCCCACATCCTAAACGGCCCTACTCGCTACTTCCGATGCAATGCGATATCGCTATCGGCGATCGGGGATTCCAAATGAAACCAAAGCAATGACTTAGGATTTCCCCGACGCCCGATTGTGAAAAGGTTAAAAAGCACAGTTTTCAAAGTAAAAAATCATAAAGGCAGTTTAATACGATTTATTCATAATTAAGGCAATATCTTTTGAAAAGCCGCTCATCCGCGTTCCACTGCCAAATCGCCCAAGACATGCTTCAAATAAATCATTCGGCCATTAACCGAAGCGACTGGTATTAATGAGATTGACAGGCCTTAACGACCATTTAATGAAAACAGCAAGCTTGCAATCTATTCACAGATTTGATCCGAAAGCCGTCTTAAGTCAATCGATCACTATGAATGCATCAAGATATATATACCTCACTCTATTCAATTCATGTTATTGTTGCCTGTGTTACGCCTATCTTTCGCTCTGTGTAGGATTCTTCCACAGAGACAGAATTGAGTGGAATGGGAAAGAAGTCCAAAAAGACTACAATGCCTACTGCTTCGCCAGCCGCAGGGCAAGCTGTTGTTGATTCAAGCGGTAAAAGAAAGGGCTTATATCAGATACGAAAATGCCTGGGACTTACCAGGGCCACTTGGCAAGGAACATATAATTTGATTGAAGCCGAAGAGCCGAAGGTGACCGGGATACAAGTCTCATGCGATAGTACCAGCAAATCTGAGGCCAATCTAAAAGACTTGGCCAACTCCTTTCTGCACAGAATAGCGGACCGGGAGAAAATTCTCCCATATACGGATGTGGTAAGGTGGGCAATCCAAGAGATCCCAATTACCAACAGAATGTTTAGCACTGGAGATGGAAGGATTTTCGGTTCTTTTCGAGCCGCAGATCTAAGGCAAATGTATCACCTACCGGCAGAAGAGAAAAAATATAATACAACATTTCTGGAGAAATTTCGAGCAGAGAACGAGACCGAGTCCGAACCAATTCAAGGTTGGAGACAAAATCCAGCAAAGCACAAGCATGAA
This sequence comes from Pinus taeda, assembly GCA_000404065.3. Taxonomy (NCBI): domain Eukaryota; kingdom Viridiplantae; phylum Streptophyta; class Pinopsida; order Pinales; family Pinaceae; genus Pinus; species Pinus taeda. The sequence goes on from APFE030728780.1 coordinate 8,242, forward strand.
TCCTCGGGTAAGTACTCAGTTGACTCCCTATGTTCTCCTTACTGTTATGCTGGAATTATGTTGTGTAGGCTATGGGGATTGCATGACTTCACCAATTTTACCATAAATGGTCCCCTTAATGGAGGCGGCATGTAGTGGCGAGATTATGGATTGGGCGGATATATTATCCGACAAGTTAGCCAAGGCCATTCTCGATTTCAGGTTTAACTCTTGCGTCACAGAGAGGTTCATTCCGCCATTTTATTACAGCTTTTATGTTTTGGATGTATTATGTTTTAATTATGAGTTTCCTGTGCTCGGATGGAGGTGGACGTCGCAAGACCCCACACCCATTCACATATATCATCAAAAGTTGTGGAAGACCAACTACAAACACCACCTTTATCAAATCTGCAACGGTTTCATGTTGCCAATTTATTACTCCATTTTTTATAAGCCTGCCTCGAAGATTTCTGAACAAGCAGGGTTAGATTTAACTGCAGTAGCAAGTTGGTTTGGAGAGGAGAAATTCACCTACATCAGAGTTTTTAGCAGTCAGGCCAGGCCCCATGTGCTCCCACTGTACATCCCTGATAAGTTACTTGCTAGGGAAGTAGCTTATCAAATCAATGCGGATGGGGTTACTCAGACCCTGAAGAAAGCGAAAAAGCATGTTTAGCCCTCTTTTCCCTTACGAATTGGAATTTATACCCTGCATGATATCAAACATGCATAGAAGGAAGCTGGGAAGATAAATTCGCTCACTCTGGCTACTCTGCCAAGCAGGCGGTATGATCCAAGGAAAATCGCTTACAATGCGCTCGACCAGGCCAAATTGGCCAAGGTCGAGCACAAAGAAGACAGATTCGAGGATTTGTTTGCATCAGCCAAATCGCTGTATCAAGTTAAGTCGCTTGCCAGAAATGTATACAACGATGAAGGGCTAGCCGAATTCAACAGAATTAGAGAACAGAGGTTGCAAACTCTGCCTCTAGACCTGTTAGCGACTATTCTGACGACGACAAAATCAAGCGAGCCTGAGCAGTGAAGTAATACGCCACCTCCTACTACATCAAAGCAGCTGGAAGAAGTGCATAATCAGAGGCAGGAAGAAACCCAGGAAAATGTGCAGCGACAAGAAGAAACCTAGGCGAAAGCCCAAGAAGAGAGCAGCTCTAAAATTAATGATGATACACTAGTTGATCCGAATTTGCTCCAGCAATGGCATCAATTCAATTCAATCATCGGCAACCTAGAGTGCTCGAGAGATGATGAGGTTTCTAAAGAAGGCGACACACAGGAAGCAACATCGAAACCGGTTTCGGGCGAAACCAGCGACCTACCCAAATCAAAAGAAACAGAAATAATTCCTAAGGATCCATCGGGCGAAATCATTTTGCAGATTGAAGAGATTCCCCCTTTGGATGTATTTTATAGCCCTAAGCATAAAGTTGTTGTAAAGCGACAGAGGAAAAGGAGAAGGGCTGATCAACCTTCTATATTCCCTGAATTAAAAGTGACGGGCAATGTTGTGTGGAAAGAGGAATTCGACCCCTCCGATGACTTAACCAAGCTATCGCAATACGCTGGAGCATATTCGGCGGCGACCATTGATAAAGCATCGGAGGTGAGCAGTTTATTGAAAGCAAAGGATCAAGACATCTCTTCGCTATAGGCGCAATTATTGGAAGTTCAACAGAAGGCAGAACAGGCGGAGCAGGAATTGCTAGTGCAGCAGCAGAACAATTATCAGCTGACCAAGCAATTACAAGAGGAGAAACAAAGGATTGACGAGGACGCAATCCAAAGACAAAAGGAACTATCGGCAACATTGGAGCAATTAAGAATATCGACTGAGGGAAAGATAAAAGCTAAAGATGAGCAAATCGCTCAATTGTCCACTCAAATTGAGCAAATGAAAAGGCTCCCTCAGGTAGATGAATTCAAAGCAGAAGCGCTTCAATTAAATAAGGCATTGATCAATCAAGTTAAGCTCCTATGTCAGCAAATTACACAAGCAAAACCATTGTGCGAGTTAGTAGCATCCATAAGCGAAAAGGTAGAAAAGGCAAGGACCGATTTAGATCAGGCCGAAGAAACACTGACAAATTTTATAGAACGGCAAGATTCCGATCAAGGCCAGGCGACTAATCTACCGAGAATTCTGGAATCGCACAAAGAAATATTATTCACAGAATGGAAATCACAGTTAATGAAGGCAGAAAGAGCGATTTTCAGATGCAAAGCATCCACTGGCAATTTGGTTGAATTAGTAAATAATACGCTTTATTTGTCTAATATGATTTCCCAATGTACTCCAGGTCAATTAACAGCGACAAAGATGTTGGAGCATTCATGCTACCCGGAGCTGGAGAAAAATGGAAGATTAATCGCGGGAATCATCAGTTTAACATGGGATGCTTATTGGTTCTTCTTAGTGAAGCCATACAGCCAAAGAGCCGCCTTAAAATGCCTCACAGATGCTGTCGGGTATATCATACCCGACATTCAAGATGCCACCTTTGCTGCCCAACTCAGCTTGCGCCTCAACAGACCGCCAGAAGTGGAGCCGAATGCTTGCGATAAGCCAGCTCAAGTTTAAAGGCAAACAACCTGAGTCATAATTCACATCGCCGACTGCCAGATCGCCCCAAGGAGATAGATCGCATTTACTGATGCCAATTTAGTAGGATTTTGTTTCATAGATTTTTTTTAGCTTAGTAGTATTTATAGACCCTTTCATGCATTTAGAAAGGGTCGTAAAGTTTTGTATATGACTTAAACCCTGAAGTTGCACTATTGTACTTCAGGGATATTCTTTTATGAAACTGGACCAATTATTCTGAATTTGATGTGGAAGGTTTTTATGCAAATGTGGACTACTGTCTTTGTTTAAAAGCATTTCTGTATTGAAGAAGGAATTTTGAATAGCGATTGATATTTCGGATTGATCGACAGCTCACATGGTACTATTATCTGCGTCTGTACTCATTCCTGTTATATGAATTGTTGTTTAAATCGCTCTTGCTATTATCACTTATATATATATATGTGCTTTTCGCAGCATCCTTTATGCATTCCAGTATTGGTTGTCTATAGAATGCTTCTCTTTCAATCGTATATATGTATCGATGATATAAATAGTGAATGCAGTAATTTGTATTTATCGCTTCATTGTGACTATTCATATGAAGTAATCTTTGAATGATTGAATATCTCATATTTATTTTACAGAGTCATCTATATGCCTGTTAGATAGATAATGATTATTTAACGCTGCATTCCGAATGAATGAATTGTTCCCGAGATTAGTATTAGTTTCCCTATTTTTGTCAATAGAATAAGCTAGTCGCCTATCACCAAAAGCAAACTATTCATCACCCATCCATCCCTTTTATTTATTATCGGGAAATTGGTCCCGTTATCTCCAGTCGGAGCCACCATCCCAAACGGAGAAGGAGCTGTACTAAGGTCCGGACCGGGTGGTTATCCCCCAATGTTGTTGCAGCGATTTTCGAGGCCTCAACACTTACCTGAAGGAAGACAGAGTCCTCTAGTTTGGTCTCCTGGATGAGGAGTATGTCAAGAGCTTCTATCCTTATTAAACCTCTAATGGCTTCTTCTTTGATTCTGCTCCCCATACCTCTACAGTTCCAGGAGACGATCTTCATCATTTGTATTTCTAGTTGGCTCCCTCGGAGCCTTGGGGCTAATTTCTTGCCATCTTTGGTTTTGACGCTAATAGCTTCTTAAGAGTTGGTTGGCTACCTTGAAGCTTATCTTTGAAAGTTTCTTTCTCTCTGCTTTGTGGCCTCTTGTGGATCTCCTTATCAAGTCTTGGGATTCTCCTATTTCACCTTCTTCCTCCGAGTCGTCAAATTCTTACTCACCTTCCTCGACTTCTACAATGTTTCCTTTGGAGATCTCAGCAAGGCTTGCCCCTTTGGGAGAAGAGGGGGTACCTTTTGCGAGGGGGGTTGATTTTTGGGTGTCTTCTTCCTGTGTTTCCTCTATTTGCGAGCTTAGAGGGGCGAATTTATTTTCTTGCTCCATTCTAGAAGGGGGTTGTTGAGGAGGGGCTTGATGAGGGCCTCTTCCATTTGGACCACCATGCTTGTGGATTTTCTTGGCACGCTTGACCTGATTCCAGCCTTCTTCCTTACCCTTATCTGGTTCAGCATTGGATGGGCATCCACTGGCGAAGTGACCGTAGACATGACAATTTCACCATTTGAAGGGAAAATGCTCATATTCTACCTTCTGCAGATGAGTCTAGCTTCCTACTTTGATTTTGATGGCTTCCAGGAGTCTCACCTTTTGGTCTACTTCTACGCAGATTCGGGCACAGTCATATTGATCTTTGTTGTTTGCCCGATCTATGAATTTCCCAAGGGCGTTGCCAATGTGCTTCAACGAGTCTTAGTTCTAGCAATGCACTGGGAGGTTTGGAAGCCTGACCCACACTGGGACAACCGTGGGAACATTGACTGCAGGGTCGAAGTCTGACATCCATTTGTTGAGATAAAGGCCTTGGGGGCCCATGAAATGGGGGCCATTCTGGAAGATCAGATCCTTGTCGTCATTAGAGGTGAATTCGAAGAGGAAAAACCCTTGTCTTAAGAAATAAGAAGCTACACTATTCTTGATCAATGATGCCCAATTCTTATTGACCCAGATCTTAGTGGACTTAGGAGAAGGCCATAGACCGATGAACTGGCCAACAAGGGCTCGCTCAGGCAAGGACAGGGCAACTTGGATCGGAGTTTCTGGTGGCAGGGAGATTTCAGGAATATCCTCGAGCCTCTAGACAAACTTGGCTACTTCATTCTTTTTCTTCTGTGGCAAACCAGCCGAGAGCCAAGAGAAGGCTTCGATAGATGAAGGTGGTGGGGGGGGAGGGGGCCTACCTGGGGCGAGCTCGAGACCTCCATGGGGGCAAACCCTAGTTTACAAGCCACTCCCAGCAGCAAATGATCCACATAGAAGCGTAGGCTCTCAGCTAATGAGCTCAGGGACAAAACGCAGCAAGGCAGAGGACCCAAGGCCGCGGGGCTGCAGGGCAGGGGGACCTAGGGCACAGAAAAAAGGCGCTGAAGTGCAGGAAGAATACTAGGTCTTCATGGGCTGCACCATCGCTCCAGGTCGCAAAAAGAAAATTTCTTATGTTATCATTATCTGCATAGCCAAGAATGTTATACACCATTTGAAATTGCATTTATTATAACCAAAAACCCACTTTACAATTTCTAGGTCTAAGTTTATATCCACCAGAGGTTTGTAAGGTATCATTTGTATCCAACAATTGACATTTAGACTCAATAGGCATTTTTATGCCATGATTTGTGCAAACATTAATCTCTCATAGCTTGATAGAAGTGGTAGAGAAAATATTAATCTCTCCTAGCTTGACAAACGTGGTGGTCAAGATCAACAAATACAAGAACTTTGTGGTGGAATATCATCAAAAATGATAGAGGGATATGCAAGAGTGTATAATAAGAACCTTGACAAACATGGCCACTAAATATTGCAACATTGCTTATAGGAAGAATAAATTGTGTTTATTTTTTCCAAACATGTAAGTTAGTATATTACAATTTAATGACTATGTTTTCCTACTATCATATATGGTTCTATACTTTATCAAAAAATTCGCCAAGACTTCACAATGTTTTATAACTTAGTAAAAGATTCACCAAGACTTTACAAAGTTTTATTATTTAGTGAAAGGTTCGCCAACATCTTACAAGATTTTATAATTCAGTGAAAGATTCGCCATCATATTACAAGATAATATAATCTAGTGAGAGATTCGCCAAAAAAATTATATATACATATTATATTATTGATAAAATCACCTTCCATTTTTCCTATGTATCATGGGGATTCACCCATTTATTATACATATAAATTTAGGGGGGTTATTAAAAATTTCCCTGGTCCCTTTTTGGAATTTTTTTTCATGTTTTTGGAGATTACCATTGTAGAGGGTTTCCCTTTGATACCTCTATGTTCAATTTCCTTGCATTGTGAGGAAAAACTCGTGAAAAGTTTCTAAAAATTAAGAGCTACTATTCCCAATGTTTGTAACCATTAGACCCCTAATATAACATTGATACCACCCATTTGGATTGAAATCATTAGACTATTCAATAAATACTCCATCATAGTCAGCTTAATATGGTAACTTCATTTGTAATCGTTACTTGAAACTATGGTGTTGGATATAATGAGTAATTGAGAAGTTTGGCTAATTTGCAGTTAATGAAGTTATGGGTACTACCAAAATCAATCAAAAATGATGTTTGTTTCTTTTTTATATGCCCTTGTATATTAAGAGTTTGATCAGTGATAATGGTAGCCAATACATGACAAGATATGGTTGGAGCAGTCTCTTCTAGTTCTAGATCTCGTGGCGGTTCCAATTCTTGGTCGTCTTCCTCTTCATAATTTATGTAAAATAATTTCCTGCCATTTCATTTATGGCCCTCACTGTACTTGTTGTTATAATTGAAATATAGTCTCTTTTCTCTTATTTCATCCATTTATCGAGGTGTCAACCTTGTAAGGTGAGGGAGGTTAGGAGAGGTAACATATTTCTCTTGATAGTTGTTAGTTTCCACCCTTCTAGTAGTCATATTTTTACTTTCAACTTTCCTTGCCACACTAAAAGCATGCTCTAAATATTTAGGTTATGAGAGATGCACCTCATGTTGAATGCCCTCCTTTAAAATGCACATAAAGAGATCTAACAAATTATCCTTTGGAAAGTTCTTTACTCTGATATTGAGCTCTCAAAATTGTTTAATGTGCTCAATAACCATACCTCTTTGCCAAAGATCTATCAATTGACTACAAGATGTGTTGCTCTTCATGCCCCCATAATGTGCTATCATTTCATCTGTAAAAATGGAACAAGAGACAGTATAATCCTTTTTTTGATCACATAGACATTAGTTCTACGTAACTTCCATTGTTACTACATAACTTGATCATGTTTTAAATACAAGAACACAAGAGTTACCCTTTGTAAAACTGACACTTGGTGTAGCTAAAATAATTGATCTATTTGGAATATCCATGTTAAAAGATCTTTACCATCAAACTTGCTCATATCAATCCTAGGAATTAAGTAGTTCCTTGGTCTCGAGTTGAACACTCGATGATGCATATCTTGGAGTGATGAATGATCATGATTCTAGGACTAAATCTTGGTACTTTCAAAATGTGTTAAAATGTTCCCAATATGTGACTGAGGTTCGATAATTTTTTTATCCTTATTTTCAAGATTTCCTTGGGTCACAATATGAATTTTAGGGAACCTCTCATTTAGGATATGTAAGAGCACAATTCCCTTGGAATTTTATAAACATTTCAACTTTTAATCTATTAACTTTTCCATTTTATCTTCAATTAAATCTATTAATCCATCTAATTTTCCATCTTATCTTTAATTTCATATTTTAATCCAACTAATTTTCCATTTTATATTCAACTTCCCTTTTTAAGATTTATTGAGAACATGGAAAATCAACCTTTTTCAATACACTATCACACATTCATTAACCTGGTTCTTTAAGCCTTCACATTCTTCATGAGTCATGGATAAGTTCTTTAGAGGTTTGGCAAGTGTAGAATTTTTTCCACCATCGCTTTCCATGTGAGCTAACAATAATATATACTTAGAGTTATCCTCTATTTCTCTCTTTGCCACACCTTTTGAATCATCTCAAATAGATCTTCCAATAAAAACTTACGCAAGTTCCAATATAGCATACCTTTTTGAAACCTTGATTTAGAGATAGTTCAATAGTTCTACCTTACAATTGGTATAAACCTCAAATTTTTAGACCTACGAGTTTAAATTGTGGTGTTCTCATATGTCTTCTTTACAATGCCATGGGTTTGACTAAATTTTGTTGTGATGAGAAAAAGTTATGATAACTTTCTCAAAACTTGTTGATTTTATCCCTCTCAATAAAGCAAACTTCTACACGCTGCCACATGTCTAAATTATTAGATATAATTCTAAAATTTTGATCTAAAACACTATGGTCCATACTCTATTTTATCTGAATAATGGAACCCAATTAGGATATTTTTAGAATAGGATATGACTATTTTACTTGAAACATTTCTTTGAGACCAGTGTTAGGACTAGTCAAAAACATTGATAACCATAACATGTAACTTGAAAGCATAGTGAACCATAATCTAAATTTTACTTCGTTATGTTGTCGCAAGTTCCTAGAAATTTGATTATCTAAAAATTCTTAGAAAGAAATATAGGGAAAATGCCAAGATGACTTGTTTAAACGAGCTAAACCCAAGGATTGTATGCTTTGATATCAATTATTATGCACCAAACATCCAAATAGCATAAGCATAGAAAGATAAGTAACTCCATACATTGAGAATGAGAGAGAATAATGAATGAAAAGTCTCTTCGATGGAGCAACCTCCTTTTACAATATAACAAATGCACAAGGCGAGATGCTCTCTAAAACTAGGTCTCCTTGATATATACAAAAGATAAAATATGTAGTTATAATTAGAAGGTTCAACCAACCATTCAATTCTCTAGATGACTAATAAGGACAACATTAATATAACAATAGAAATGTAATTGCTTAATATACAAGGCTTACTATCTACATGCTTTGTTTTGTAAAAAATTCCAAAACATTATGAACAGTTTCCAGCAATCTAAATGTATTGTTTTATCATCTTGTAGATTGGCTTTTAAGTGACTACAAGTTTCCTCAAAACAGAGTTATAATTATTTGTTACATATTTTGAAAGATAACATCTTATTTGTTTTCATCACATTTTCAACCCAATTGTGAGTATGAGACAATTTTTTTCCACTTGTGGACATATTTAGAAAATAAATAGGAAAAACTATATTCTGGATTCTAATTATTTGAAGCTTTTATCCCCTCGTATCAATTTATGTGCTCCTTCCAAATTGAGAATTTAACACTTTTGGACATTCCTCTCTTTTAGTTGAAAAAGCCTAGATTTATCTCTCCCAAATAACAATGATCTAGATTTTTTTTTTAAGAATTAAGGTTATTCAAAATTGTGTGAAAATTCAAACTTAATAAGAATAATGTGTCTATATCCTCTTTTTTGCATAATATTTTTTCATGTTTGTTCATCTAAATGATGATTTTCCCACTCCTAGACTAGTTTGTGAATTCCTTAGGGGTTTCCTTCAAATTATTTCTAGATTTGTTCTACTCGACACATAGACCTTGGTGGTAATTTTTTTTGTCATGTTTTAAGGTAATTAATTGTTGGAATGGGTGAATAATGGGCAAACCCTCCCAAATGTGAAATATAGGCACAAATATCAAGGAACTATTTGCATGAAAACAACAAGGTGTCAACTTCTCCTCTAGGCATATTTGATAAATACCACTCATAGTTCAACAAAAAACACTTATCTCATTCCTTTTGTCATCATATTTTCACTTGTCTCCTGTTAATTTGTAGCCCTCCCATTTGTACTTTTTGCCATTTTGGTATGATCTTATTTCGTTTAACTTACTGATTATATTATTTCCATATCCCACTCATGAAGGTTTTGAACTTAGAATGCATTCCATTTACGCAAACCTCTTCAAAAGTTGCACACATATCCACTAGTAGGCTCTTGGATTTTGAGCCTTTGCAAGGAATTTATGTGAGACATAATGTATATATCATATATGCATGTTATTCACAATCTGGACTATGCTTAACTTGACATCCAAGCAATTCCACAGAAAATCCACTTCTCTCCGTGTGTGTACGCATACATACATGTGGCTCCACATCCAAGGGGGTGCTTGAAAGTGGGTAGTACACATTGTTCTAAGAGCCTTGCACACACAATATAAATGTTGTCACAATTAGATGTTTAATGTGTGTTAAACTAGTTATTGGTGTTCACTTATGTTGTCATTCATTTCTTGAGCAAGTTATTTGTTGAGTTAAGGTGTGTTATTGTGACTATGGTCAAAATTCTTCTTGTTTGACTAACTATTACAATAAATCGGAGTGCATTATTACTTGCATTGGCCACTAAAAGAGTTAATGCATCACCTTAAGATTGTATGTCTATTCAAACTTCATCTTGAATTTGTGGGCATCCTAATTGTGTCTATGGTTAGGAGCTTCAACTTTTGATTTAAATTTTGGTGTGATCTACTTTGATACTTGAGAACAAGACTTAATTTCAATTTCCAATATTCAAATGAACCATGAATGTATGAAACCTTGTCATGCAATTACGACAAAATAATCACACCATTGGTACACTTATTACCATTTTGTATTCATCTTCTTAATACCTTAAATGATAGAATTTGTTGTACATCATGTCAATGTATATAGAATACTTGCTTGTTGATGACATTTCGCTAGATCCATTCATAGATTAATGATGTGTGTCATATGTCAAAATTCCAATCTAGATTGATATGACAATTATATAGTTATAAGTATCTACTTCTCATAGGTTGTATAAATATGTGAATGTAATACACTATAAGTAAGAGCATATTGGAGAAACTTTGAGTAATACAAGGACTAATTGTTTCCATATGTGTTCATTTTTTGTACTCTCTATATGTGTTGCATGTGATGGTTGTAGGAACCAAACTGGTTGTAGTAAGGATCGCATGATATGGCCGCTTTCACAAACATCATGATATTAGCATATATGATATTTTAAAAAGTAATTTCAATGTAGTGCAAAATCTATTTAGATAGCATTTGAGGAGTGAACTAAACACAATAAACTAGAGTGGGTGTGGTAGAAAGATTAAAAAACCCATGTATTTGTATAATATAGTAAAAAATGATAGAAATAATACACAATTGCAACGTAAGAATTTTAATTCTACTAAGAACCAATGCACAACTTATATGCGTATATTTGACAATAACACATTAACTAGAGGTTGCTCAAATGTATGTGTTATTGTCGATACAAAAATGAACTACACAATTGGTAAATACCAAAACATTGTGAAAACACTATGACTCTAGTCATGGGAGAAACGATTTTGTGAGTTCAATGTCACAAAGCTTACAATCCAAGAGAGATTGAGACAAAGACAAAGATCAGAGGAGAGCTTAATAGATTTGCACTCATTTTTATACCGGAACTACGCAAATGCTACGTTACACCATATTGCACTAGCTCAAGTGAATGTGAATCAATGCTTTTGTGATTTCCATTGTTACACATTTATACAAGATGAAAAAGATTAAATGAATAAGGGGGTACTCCCTTGTGTCAATGTCGTGCACATTGACCAATGTTGACCATCATCCGAGTCCTTGAGATCATGTTAATTGGGGCACATGTGGCCTTAATCAAACTTAATCATCTAGAAAGGCAGGAACATTGATCCTCATAACCATGAGTTATCACAAAAGTGGACAAATATAATGGATTTGAAGGGGTTTGTTGATTGTGCATTTATGTAGCTGGAACTGGGACCATGAATAGATCAAGCATTAATGTGAGATCAATGGTGCATTAAAGATCATGGATTGGTCACACTTTCATAGGAAAGTAAGACATGATGAGAGGCATGTGGTAGTCACATGAGAGATCAAGCACATTGAGAACTAAAGAAAGTCAAGCATGCACCATTTTAGCACATTAAAGCAGAAAAAAAGCCTTGACATGGACCAAAAGTGCATCAATGGGTATATAATTTATAAGCTTACTGGAGGTGGGTGTAATAGAATCACACAAGACTCCAAGAAAAAATGTCACACTTAAGATTAGTATGGATTTCTTTCACTAAGAAGTCACATGTAGTTACATTGATAAGTTCAACTTGAGTTTCTTAATTATGATGTCACCATGACAATGTTTTTCATATGTTTGTTAGGAAATTGAGTGGGTAGTATGATGATCCAACAAAGGGATGTAGGTGTTTGAGGCGGAGCAATTGGTTTTATAGGAATTATAGGTAACTTGGTATACAAGGGAGCTTCTTTCCAATCATATACAATATAAGTTAAAAGAAAAGTTGATTTGAGTTAATTATACAATATTGTTGGCTTCATTTTCATGTAAAGTTTTTGGTTTAGACCTTTAAAGGTTGTTCATCACTCAAATAGAGCTAACTTAAGAGCAATTTAGTATAAAGTTGAGGCTGAATTGTTAAACTTTGAATAAATAATTTCTCATGTCTTCCTTGTTAACTATTGAACTCTCCTAGATTGTTAGATATTCTTCCCTTTAACTACAAAAAATTGGGATGTGGGAGTAACCTTCGTTTAAAGATAAACATTAGGGGAAATTTGACAAGGCCATGGTTAATGTTGCTCATTGTAACTAACTCTTTTCAACATGCAACTCCATTAAATTCAAACCACTCAGTTCTATGAACTAATTACGTGGCTAACAATTGGTCATGTAAACCTAGTTATTTTGTGAGAAGTCCAATTAGTGACTTGTGAGGATCAATAGTTATGCATTACCAAAGGTAAGTCTATAAGGAAACATTTTGTTGAGTACTCTTTGACACATTCTAGATATTAGCCAATTATTTTATGGATGACATACAACTTCCTTGCTTTATAATAATGCAAAAAGGTTGAAAGCCATGGTGACAAACTTCCCAGTATAAAGTTCCTAATAGTCTAGCCAGAACATTTCCCAAAATCATATTAGCATTTTGAAAAGATTAAGAAGTGTATTTTGTGTGTATTAGCGAACATGGCCTCTTTGATTGGTATTCTAACTTTTTTTAAAAGAGTTTCATCAATAATTAATAACATGACGTGAGATAGTCCTTTAAGTCACATGTGGACATGGAATGCTTTCTTGAAGATGGCTTTGCCTCCTGTAACCACTTAATTAATCTCCGCTTTCTGTGATCTGACATCTCCACTACTCGTCTCCCTACAATTTGCAATAGTTTAATACAATTTAATACATGATCAAATGACAACATGGATTAATGTTGTTGAACTTGAAGAATTGTGATTCTAAGGATATCACAATCGTGCACAAAATATTTATATACTGCAAAATGACTAAATTGCATAGGTGAGGAGTTATTCATGACATTTATGTTATGAACCTTAGAAATATTACATAATATGCAAGTGATGTATTGTTATGCAATGAAATTATAACATTTTTTAGTGTAATCATAGCTCAATGAACAACTTCGACCAAATAATGAACTCAAAACATGGACATAAATATTGAACTAGATAATAAGTGCAACTTTACTTAAGAAGTTATGTGCAAGAGCATAAACCAAAAATAATCATGACCATTCCATAATGAAAATAAGATGAAGAAAAGAAGATGAAGCTCAAATATGTGCACTGCCATTACTAGTACGGAGGACATTTTGGAAAACGGCTATAACATTGTGAAACAATTGCATGTGATGGGTCCTTAAGAAGAACAAGGTGAGGCAAAGTGCTCTCTAACTAATCGCTAGGAGATTTCTCACAAGATGTTTTCTTCTTTAGAGTTTCCTTTACTCATAACGTGCCCACCAATGAGGCATGCTTTGTATAAATCTATGTGGAATGTCTAATTTAAAACCCTTTGGATGAGCACCCTTGGGTAGGCGAGATTCTATTTTTCTAAAATTGTCCAAGACTTGACATCCCAAAAGGGGTGACCATGTCACCTAGGTGAGTCAAACATTGATGGGGAGGCTAACAACTCCTTTTTTTTTTTTTTTTTTAACCAAAACGGGTAATTTTATTGATGATGGACCGAGGTCCAAGCAGGATTACAAATCTATATCAGATCTCAGCAAATTCTACTGCTATAAGAAGACTGGAGGGGAATGGAATTACAACTTCCAGCCCTGCAAGCTTGAAAAAGCATAGAGCAAATGAGGAACAATTCCATATCTAGTTACTTGTCTCTCTACATTTTCCTGATCCTGAAGAAGGAAAGCGCCACCCCTGTATCTTTATCAAAGGGAGTCTCGATTTTGCTACTATACCGCTCGGCATTGGATAGAATGAACTCCAGCTGGAGGAACTGCCAAATCTCAGCAATCCAAGCGACCTCAACAGAAAATGTCAACACTTTCATACAATGACTATAACTCTTTTATCGAAGAAAACCGCCCCTTTAATCTGATCTCTGCTCATTGGAATGGTATCGCCAGGTTGTCAGCTTGTCAGCATAGACTTACTGCTCCAGATACTATTAGCCAAAAACTTTCCAATTTCTCTCACGAACTATCCCTTTCTTTGGGCGCAGGCGAGCCAGGTTGCACGATCCCAGGATCCGGCATCCCAGCAGTCTAATGTGGATCGATTTTTCAGCAGAGAGGATTCGATCTGAGCAAACTGGCCTTTTATTTCAGAATATGAAATTATGATCATGCCTCCCCTGGAAGGAGGGAAAGACTAAGGAGTATTCTAGCAAGACATGGAAAATCGAGAAGCTGGACCTGCTCTTTTCACTGCAGAGGCAAAATTCACCTAACTCACAGTCTGATTATGGAATGGCAACCAAGACCGCCTCACCTGAGTTTGTGCTGATCATACCTTTTTCCAGATTGCATCTGATGTTTGCCAAGGAATCTGCTTCTGAGTTCAATTCTCTTAGAATATGGTAGATTTGGACTGAAGGGAATTCCTTCAAGAGTCTGGACACTCTTAGAATCTGCTTATTCAGAACAGGATCGTTGAGCCCTTTGTTGTTCCTTAGAGCTTTGATCAGCAGTTCTGAATCCCCAAACACTGCTATCTCCTTGGATTCTTTTCCCCTGGCGAGTTGACATGCTTTCGAGAGGCTTAGAACTTCTGCCTGATTATTTGTTTTTATTCCAAGGCCCCAACTGAAACACTCTTTGCTTCCATTCGAATAGTAGATGGTCCCCCCCGCCCCTGATCTGCCTGGGTTGCCTTTTGAGGCTCCGTCAAAAAATATGGTGCATTTACCTTGAAGCTTCCACCACTTCTGGAAGCCTTCTACATTATCCCGGATCTTCCAATTTTCCTTGAGGGAAGGCCGAGAGACAGAAGGAAGACCCATTATGGGAGAGAAATCGCCCAACCATGACCTTTCTTCGTCTCTTAAGGAATTGTCTTTTACACTAGACTGTCTCAGGGTCTCAATTAGGAGGTTCTTGGCTTTTTCTGCTACCTTTTCGGCTGGGGTTTCTGTTTGATTGAATATTGTTTCATTCCTGGAGAGCCACACCTTCCAGCATACATACTTCGGGACTGCGGTCCACACCTTGGACCAGAGAGACTTGGCAACGATGCGATGAGGGTATCTAGCGTTCCAGGTTAGGAACAATTCTGAGATTGAGCAGCTCTCTGGAGGACTGACATTCAGGCCAGCTAAGAAACATGTCCAGGTCTTCTGTGCAAACTCACATTCGAGAAATATATGAGCTGAGGTTTCCTGAGCTTTTTTGCAAAGCACACATCGATGAGGGCCAGCGATGTTCCGTTTGCAAAGATTTTCGCCAGTGAGGATTTTATTATGAAACAAGGTCCAGAAGAAGAAATTAATCTTCGGGATACTGAAGCACTCCCATATCTGCTTCCACACTCCTTCCGGGTGGACTGAATCTTTATTACCTTGCATGTGTAAATACCCTTGTTTTGCCGAATAGACTCCTGTTTGACCCCAGCCCCAAGAATCCTCCTCCTCCAGATGGACAGGGGCGAAATCTGCAATTTCATCTTTGAGTAAATTTAGCTGATCACTAAATAGCTCAGGAATGTTAGGAAATTTCCAGCACTTCCATTTGCCATCTTCGTCCCATTCCACTATGTCCTCAATTTTTCTGAACCTTCTTGCTCTTAACCATGCTCTTATGCCTGCGATTTCGTTTTTTTCTGAGAGGGGAGGATGGCCCATGATTCGGTCTTTCCACAACCAAATCGATTTGCCATTGCCGGGAACTTTATACAAATGCGATCTAAAGAAATCTAGCCCTCTACAACAGAGTCTCCATGCCAAAGTGCCTTTAGGAGAAGTAGCTGGGTTGAAGGAAGCAATCGGACAGTTCCTTAAATATTTGTGGATAAAGATCTGGCTTGTTGGATGCAAAGGCTCAGAGGTTACCTGCCACAGGATCTTGCAGCCCATCGCTAAGTTGGCTTGGAGAGGGTCTCTGATTTGAAGGCCGCCCTCCTTGATAGGACGCTTCACCAAATCCCAATTGACAAGGTGAAAACGATTATTGGTTCCCTTACCTCCACTCCACAGGAAATTCCGGATAAGGCATGATATTTGATCAGCTATTTGTCTTGGAGCCATAAGCAGAGACGCTTGGAAGGTGGGTAGCGCGGACAGGACCGACTTGATAAGAGTGAGCTTACCTCCTGAGGAGAGCCAGAAACCACCCCATGCTGCAATCTTCTTGTTGAACTTGGAGATTACCTCCTCCCATAGATTGTTCCTATTGGAACCCAACGTCAACGGGAGGCCCAAATACTTAATTTTATCCCATTCACCATATCCTTTGAAGCCCAGTTCGCTGGCAATTCTGTCGATGGTTTGTTGATCGGCATTCCAAGCATAGACTGCGCTCTTCCTTTCACTGATGAGGGCGCCGGTGACATTGCAGAATTTTTGAAGGATTAACTTGAAAGCTTTTGCCATTCTCAGGGATGCACCACCCAGTAAGAGAGCATCATCAGCAAACAGCGCATGGTTCACTGAAGGAATCTCTTGCACAATTCTAATTCCAGGGATGAACCCTCGATGTTGCTCCTGAGATAGTTTCCTACTTAATGAATCCGCCAGCAGAATGTAAAGAAAGGGGGACAAGGGGCAGCCTTGCCTCAAACCCCTGGTGGCAGAAAAAAATTCTGTTGGCCTCCCATTCACCAATGGAGCTATCCAAACATTGTCTGTGCATGCTTTGATGATATTAATAAAATCTTGACAAAACCCGAAGGCTTCAAGGACCCTGAACAAAAAGGATCGATTAACACGGTCAAAAGCATTACTCATATCTAATTTCACTATCATACCTTGTTCTTTCCGGGCATAGCTGGACTGGAGGGCCTCTTGAAGTTGAATGACGTTGTCAAAGATTTGTCTGCCTTGTACAAAACCTCCTTGAGCTGGGGAAATTAGATGTTGAAGAAGAGGCTTAATCCTATTAGCCAGCAGTTTCGCCACTATCTTGTATGATGAGTTGCACAGGGAGATCGGCCTATACCTGTCAAACGATCTTGGATTAGTTTCCTTGGGAATCAGAGCTAGGAATGTAGATTTTGTACCTCCTCCCATTTTTGCCTTTGTCAATACTCCTCTTATCATTCTGAAGAGGTCAAATTTAATTATTTCCCAACAGATCCTGTAAAAGTGAATCGAAAACCCATCAGGGCCCGGGGCTTTGTCGGGGTCCATCGACCAAACTATATTGGTGATCTCTTCCTCCGTTGCTGGGCGCATCATTGAGGCATTAGCTTCCTCGCTTACAAGGTTGGGAATGACCGATAGAAACTCCAATTCGTCCTCCTCCTCACCATTACTCTCTGCGCTAAGGAGATTTCTAAAATGATTTGTCGCTGCCTTTTGGATTTGAGCGAAGCCTTTAAAGATCTGACCACTAGAGCTGGTAATTTCGGCAATATGGTTACGCGAGAGGCGGGCCCTGCATTGTTTATGGAAGTATGAGGTGTTCCTGTCCCCGGATTTCAACCACAGACTTCGGGACTTTAATCGCCAGTACTCCTCTTCCTTCCTAAAGGAGCAATACACATTCTTTTGAGCCGTTTTTTCTTGAGCGAGCTCTGATGCCGAAGGGAACGTGTTTTCCATTTCAAATTGAATGCCTTCCAAATGAGAGGTCGCCTCCTTCCGCTGCCTGTTGGGGGGTTGTATGGATTTCTTTATCCATAGTTTGAGAGCTGATTTAACCTTCTTCAATTTCTGTTCCCACACATAGCTTGGGGAACCATTGACGTCCATTTGCCATGCTGATTGAACTGTGTCCATGAACCCGTCCTTGCCTGCCCAGAGTGGGCTGAAGCGGAATGGCAGGGGGCCTAAATCTTCTTCTTCCTTTAGACAAAATAGAATTGGTTTATGATCCGAGGTGAGTTTTGGAAGGATTTTCGAGAAAACAATTCTTTTGTCCATCATTAGTGAGCTGTTGATGAGAAACCTGTCCAGTCTGGCTGCGATATGGTTATCTCCAGTTCTGTTATTTGTCCAGGTGAACTTACCTTTGACTGGTTTGAGGTCCACCAAGTCCCATCTCTGGATCAAACTGCCCACTGTTCTGCTGAAGGGATCTTTGGACTGAATCCCTCCTTTCTTTTCTTTTAAATCTAGAATTATGTTCAGGTCCCCCCCTAAGACCAGATTTGTAGGACTGATTAGCTCTAAAAACTCTGAAAGCGATCTCCAGCATTCTTTCTTCTCTTCATAATGTACTGGGACATATAGATTGAACAGAGCGAGGGAGAGATTACTTACAGTGTGACGCAACTCTGTAAAGATCCAGTGTTGAGTTACTAGGCTTCGTTCTAAGGAGAAGCTTTTAGTCCAAAAAGTGCCTAGACCTCCAGCAGTTCCCCTTGCGCTAACGGCCTTTCCTGAGTCAAATTTCCATTTGTTGATGCTGGTGTTTAGAAGGGCTTCCCCTTCTACTTTTGTCTCTTGGAGCATAAGGATGTCCGCGGTCTCTATCTTCAGTAAATCTTTGATTGCTTCTGCCTTATTGGGATTACCCAGACCCCTGCAGTTCCAAGAGATCATCTGCATCATTTACCGCTAGATGGGGTGGGTCCTCCACCTTTGGAGGTCCTTGGCCTGACAGTTCTCCCTAGGGTCATTTCTATTGTTGCTTGACTGCCGAGAGTTTTTTGTTTTTCTGACTCCTCTTCTCTGGTTTATTTGTTTGTTCTCTGTCCAGCCCTTTTTGTTACTTTTTCATGGGATTCGTCATCTGAAGACCCAATATTCTCTATTGGGTTTTTCTTCTTTTTTATTATATCTGCATATGATGGCGAAGATATATTGCTTGTGAAGGCGCTTTGATTATTGCCTGGATCTGTAGCTTCCATAGTGGCTCGCTGTGGGGGTTCTTCTTCCTCTGCTTCCGGGGGATCTGGGGGAGGCGCTAGGGTTTCAAAAGGATTTTTATCTCCCTCATTAACCTTTGGTTCGCTACTTCCAGCGTTGTGGTTACTTGTGCTTCTGTTGTCGACTTTGCTCTCGGGCCCTTTGGCCTTGCTTTTGTTGCTCTGCCTGTTTGCTGTTGTTTTCTTTGCCTGTTTCCATTGGTCTTCTTTTCCTTTTTCTGCTGTCTCCTCGCTTCTTTTTTTGCAATATCTGGCAAAATGCCCGTACTCATGGCAAAAACGGCATTTAAAGGGCGACTGTTTGTAATCGAGTTCTTGGATATGAGACCAGTTTTCCACCGTAAGCTGGATCGCTTCAGGTAACCCGATTTCCAAGTCGACCTCCACACAGATCCGGGCACAGGAATACTGATCCTTCCTTGGGGCTTGATCGATGTATTTTCCCAGGGCGTTTCCAATTGATCGTAAGGAGCCTTGGTTCCAGCAGTGCAATGGGAGATGCGGAAGACGAACCCAGACCGGGACTGCCCTAGGCACATCCTGCGCCGGATCGAAATCAGTAGACCATTTGTTCAAATAAAGACCTTGGGGCCCCATGAAGTATGGCCCGTTTCTAAAGATCAGGCCTCGATCTTCTGGTTTATCCAACAGAAATACGAAGAACCCTTTGCCCACAAAGTAAATCTTGATTCCTTCGCTGACCAGAGGGAGCCAGTTCCTTTTGACCCATTCTTCAACAGCTCTCGGAGACGGCCACAGCCCGGTGAATTGACCAATCAAACCATTCTCGGCGAGATTCAAAGCTGATCTGCATATTTCTTCTTCAGGGAGTGCGACCTTAGGGATGCTGTCCAATTTCTTCACGAATTTCTGCTGCTGCCCAGAAGCGGGGCGTTTACCTGAGGCTTCTACCAGGGCCTTAAAGGCCGCGACTTCAGGGGGGAGGGGAGGAGGGGCCTCAAGGCCACCTCCAGACGCCATGAGGGAGAGCTCGGGGGCGGGCAGGCTAGGGTTGCGCAGCGGGCGCAGAGCGGGAGCCGGCGGGGGACAGAACAACTCCTTTTTTTCACCACATATGCAAGTCTTTGTTGACAACCATACAAATGGTAATATGTTGCATATGAATGCAAGTCATGAGTACACTAACCTAAACTCTAAAGTGCCTTATCCAAGACAAAACTTAATAGTTGACCACAGGTACTTAAAATTAGGAGATGGTTGTGGGTGTTAAGTCAAATTTGATCACTAGTTTTGTGAAGGTCCATTATTGTTTTGATCAAAGTTAATCACGAGTTGGTGTCAATTAGTTGTTACCATCACGGTCACACATGAAATTGGTCACTAGCACATGGGCCAAATTTAGAACAAAGGCCATCTGGCACAGATGCAAAAAAATAATTGTAGCATCGACACAAAGAGAATATCATTGCACTAGATGTATTGAAGTATGAATCATTGTAGACAGAGTTGCAATTACAACAAGAAGCTTATGGAGTACAATCACTAGAACATAACATAGCTCCAAGTTTATTTTTTCATTTGTATGCATAAAATTTTGGCTATTTCTTTTTTAGAATGGAGAGTAATACAGGACAAAATCCCTACATAAACATATGCAACATTTTACAAATTTTGGGCATTGAAGACTGTTTGGGGAAAGAAATTGACCTCTCTCTCAGCTAGAAGGAAAGATAGAGGTTGTTGGTACTTAGCTAGCCCACAATATAGACTCATTTAAGAGTGTAACATGGTTACTCTATTCCAAAGCTACAACATCTCAGACTATGAGACTTGAACCTAGGTGGGGAGGATCACAATGATTCCACCCAAATACTCAAGCTAAACTTAATTGATAAACATTCATGCAACTATAATGGTAACACTTGTAATTATAATGAACATTACATAAATAACGACTTCAAGCCAAATAAAGTCCACACATATGACACGACAATGTTAATACTATGACTCAACAATATTAATACTAGAGTGAGGGAAGTATGGCTCATAATTACAATTGAATAACCAAAACAAATCCTAAAACATTTAGAAGCTTAATATGTGTTTAAAAAAAAAAATGTTTATTTTCAAGGTACACTAACTTTTTTGTTTTGTTTTTGTACAGGTAAACTCTTTCTCTCTTAATTATGAAGAAATTTATAATTTTTTCAATTCTCCAATAAGAATTCTCTAGTGAGACTTGATTTGGTCAAAATATCCTTCCTTATATTAAGGAGACCAAACCATTTTTTTTCAAAGGTGGTAAGATTTGTTAAGGTATTAATAATGAGGACAATCATCATTCACTATGATTTATGAATACAAACTAAATAATTATTATTATTCAAAGAAAACCATACCAATTGAAATAATTTTTTTGGTCGTCAAAGGAGATAGATTCTCCTTTATCAAATGTTTTTAGTTTTTGCGCTATTAAGGTGTTTTCAAAAACCCAATTTTTTATGATTATAATAAAAATTATTGCATTAAGAGACATTATGCAACCCACTATGGGGACAATGTTGTAGTGGTGTAAATGTTTGTAAAAAAAAATAAAAAAAATAGTTATCAATGTAATGCTCACTTCATGCGTTTAAATTAATATTCTAATTAAAACATATATAAATGTAAAATGTAGAATGTAATGTAAAATGTAAAATGTAATTAAAATATAAAATGTAACGTAATGTAAAATGTAAAATGTAAAGCACAAAGTCACCAATTTGATAAGAAGAAATTGGTATGTCTATAATGTAAAGTTAACATACTATTGTTTCTTTAACATGCTATTTCTTTATATATTATTATTGGTATAATAATCAATGATATTGATTATTATTTTTCCAGTATATTATAATAATAATCATCTCCATTATAAGTATTATTATATTAGACCTTACATATAATATTGATTATACATAGTGACAATTCTTGATCATATGGAGAGAGAGGGGGAGGGGGGGAGAGACAGAGGGAGGTGGGAGAGAAAAGGAGAGAGATGAAGGAAGAGAGAGAGGACTTGAGATAGAGAAGGAGAGGGAGGGAGAGGGAGATGGAGTTGGAGGGGGAACGAGAGGGAGGGAAGAAGAAATACATAGAGAGATAAAGGTAGACAGAGATAGGGAGTGACAAGAGAGAGAGAGAGATAGAGAGAGAGTATGTTTGGGGGCGAGATAGAGAGACAAAGAGACATAAAGATATAGATGGAGGGGGGAGAGAGGGAAGAAGAGAGAAACAAAGAGAGGGAGAGAGGGAAGAAGAGAGAGGCAAAGAGAAAGAGAGAGAGGGAGAGAGAGATAGATGTGGAGAGAGAGAGCATGTGTGTTTGGGAGGGTGGAATAAAGAGACAAAGAAGGAGGGGTAGAGGGAGATATAGATATCGATGGCAAAGGGAGAGAGAGGGAAGAAGAGAGAGACAAAAAGAGGGAGGGAGAGGTAGATAGAGATAAATAAATAGGGGGGAGAGGGAGGGAGAGAGAGAAGGGGATAGACAGAAAGATGGAGGGGAGAGAAAAAGGGAAGAAGAAAGAGACACACATAGACAAATACATATATTATATAGTATTATATAATATTGAACATTTTTAACCATAGAGGAAGAGGAAATAAGACTTTTACAAAAGGTAAAAGAAGTTGGATTTAGAAAGCCATGAATATTTCATTGTAGATGTTAATTTCTAATCTTGTATGATTGATTGCACTAAATGCATTGATTTCAGTGTGATTGTTGATTCCTAATCCTATTAGATTGCTTGCTCTGGATGCATTGATTTCAATCTAAATGTTGATTTCTAATCCTATTTGATCGCTTGCACTAGATGCATTGATTTTAATGTAGATGTTGATTTCTAATATTTGATTGCTTTCACGAGATGCATTGATTTCAACGTAGATGTTACTTTTTGATTTGATGTAACTAGATGTACGATGTACATTCATTTCAAAGTAATTAGATTAAAAGTATGCATTGATTTTAGTGTAAGCACAAAAAAATTATTGGCAATGTGCATTGATTTCTATATTACAGTAATTCAACCATAAATAAAATACTTGAATTTTCATTTTAAATAAAATGTTTACTTACCTAAAATGTTTGCTTCTTGAAACTATAAACTATGTGTATTTGACTACATTCTTATTATTCCCATTTTCCATTATTCAACATTGTTAGTCACTTTGCATTCAAACGGGGTAATAGAAAACAACTACCATTGAAACTTACTTGGGGTTTAACACTCCATTAGTCACTATGATTGTCTTTGGAGAAAACTACTTTTAATATTGGAGAGCAAGAGAGACAAGGTATGATGTTTACTATGATAGTTAGAGTTAAAGATTTCAATGGTCTACACTTTCAACCACCCTTTTCATACGATTGATATGAAAATATGACAAAACTAATAAGTGTGACAATAAGAACAATAAAAGAAAATAGTTTGAGATTGATCACAATAAAGGCTAATTGTAATTGACTACATTCTAATTATTCATATTTTCTATCATTCAACACTGTTACGTTGTTACTTTGCATTCAATTTTTTTATTTCATCATTAAGTTATTAACTGTCTCTATCATCTCAACAAACTGAGGTAATTGACAAATTTAAAATTAAAATGACCAAAATAATCTTATATATATTTAACATATTTAATATGATCAAAACACTTAGATATTCAACAAATTTTGTGTGACCGCAAGATTGAAACCAACATAGATCCGTCTTAACCTTGGATCTATCAAGTGCAAAGAGAGATCAAATCTCTTGAGAGGTAAACCTTTCCTCAAATTTTGTATTAAAAAAATGTTTACATCTTGAAAGATTTGATCCCTCCGAAATTAAAATGAATCTAAACAGATTTAAATAAAATCATATGTTTTCTAATAACATCTAAGCTCAGACATATTTAAATAAAATCATATGTTTTCTAATAACATCTCAATTTATTATTTATTTTATTTTATTTAATTTATTATTATTATTATTATTTATTTTTATTTTTTTGTCGCTGAAGCAAGAGACGAACCTTCTATTGACTTAGGAAAGCAAATAATGTACAAAGTTTACAACAAGCGCTCAGAAGCGCTAAACCCCACAAAGGGAAGAGGGGAAAACTCCCAAATAAATCACCCAAAGTGCCCACAACAAAAGCCGCACTTATGCAAACAAAAACCAAAGTCTAAACTGCCATGGACCCACAAGCAAAGGCGTGGACCCCCGAGTTCAAATGCTTGTCCGCAACCATTGATTTGTTTCCTTTTAATCCGACGGTTTAACTTCTTATCACGCGGAGCAGTGGCCCGCAGAATACCCACTAAATTGCTCAACCAACTATAGTCGTCGATCTTCCCCTTCTGATCCGACAGCTACTATCCATATCACACAGCCTAAAAGCCCGAGGAATCAGGCGGTATTCTCATACCCTCCCCGCCATGTGTTGCTCGCTGAGTGGCATCACCAATTTTTCCGAAAAGCCGCTTTTGGGATCAATGGCGCCCGATAAGAGTGGTAAACCATAAGCTGTTTTGACCATCTTGGCCCACAAACCTGCATGACAAACTGTGGCCGTAGATCTGCCCCCTTCTGATCCTAGATTTGCCCCCTTCTGATCCGATGGCCAAAATCAAAGTTGCGTAGCACATAAGCCTGAGGAATACCGTGCGATGAGGGCGGTAAGCTCTCTCCTTCCCCGCCATGCGTTGGTCACTGAGTGGCATCGCATGACTTTCAGGAAAACCGCTTCTGGGTTATAGGCCGCCCGATGAGGGTGGTATATCCCAAGCAGTTCTGGACTCCGGTTTTCTTTTCCCCTTGCCCACGATACACTGCTCGAGGAAGATGCGCCTGGAAGGGTCGCCTCCTGCCTAGAATCCCTGTGTCGCTCTTCTCGGTAGCCTATTGTTTCCCATTGACGTTTTTCTTAGTGGCACATCTCCTCCAAGCTTTTTCTCCCTGTAGCTCCCGGTCTAATTTAGACTTTGCTGATTTTCCGAGAGGTCCTAAAGTGCTCCTCCTTTAAAACTTTCAACTGTGTTCTTATTTCTCATTGACGAAAGGTAAAACACTACCTCTTGGTCTGTTCTAATATTGCTGTCTGTGCATCTCAACTTAATATAGTACATAAATTACAATTTCACACGAGTGAGGTCCAAAAAAAATGGAGGTTAAAAAAATGCATTTTGGGTATTTTTTTCCATAAAACTATGTATGCACTTGTATACTTTATCTATGTACGTTGCACTCTTGAAATTTGAAATTTGTTATAGCCTGAAACATACAACTTCCGTTCACCCGTTATGAAGCAGCGGGAAGAGGGACCATGGAAAATTCAATGGATATGTGGAGAGTACTGGAGGAAGGACCGCCATGCTCGTCTCGTGCTGTCGAAGCATTCGTTCGTTTCGGAGTGGTCCGGATTCGAAACCTGTGCATCTCTGTATTTTCGTTTAGCATTTTGAAAAATAAGGCATTCAATAAAATGTGTATGAATTATTGTAAACCAATCCACTCGACGGAGTTATTTTCAGCATCCAATGAAACATTTGTGTTTACATGATGAAAAGTTTTTGAAAATTTCAGTGAGTTTCTGTATGCAAATTTATTTCTCTTAGAAAAAAGCAAATTTAGTGGAAAGAGCAAAATCCGCGTTTACAGTAATTAACGTGAATTTGCAGAGCTGGGGTGAATGTTTGGTAAATTTGCAAAGCAAAGGGAAAACTTCATCGAACTTTAGAATTTGTAGGAGACAATAGACTTGAATGCGTGAACTGAAAAGAGCTCTCGTTGGTAAGTCGGGGCTTCACAAGAGCTGAAGGGTTTTAGACATTAAATTGGGGATTAAATCAGGACTGGAGTTTTGCTAGGCTTAGGGTTTCATGCATGATTAGTGTTCCAGTTCAGGTTTTCTGGAGGCCATTTTACCATGGTTGAAATACAGTACAACTTCCGTACGAGAGAGATTCGGACGAGTGAAACATACGAGACAGATTGAAAGAAAATTGGTAATTCATAGAAAAAAATATATAATAATTTACTAAAATTTAATGCGAAATTGTACCAAGAGAAAGAAGGTGATCTACAGTTCCATTAAGACAACATACTCCTTGTGATTTTACTCTTGCTATGCAGTTTGGGTGTAACAGAAAATGTGGAGTTTCTGTTATCAGGTGTAAGATCTTTGTGTCTACAGAGAATCCTTTGGATATCATAAATATCTCAAAGAGGCCAAAACCCATGGTGGCGATAGTAGCCCAAGTTATTCATTGTCCACTAAATCATCCAATCCCGACTTTTGAATTCCAAACAATAATACCACAAATTTACCCATCTGTATTTCCCCAAAAGACCACTAGGTCCTTTGCACCAATGCTTCGAATTACCAAGTTCAAAGAGTTTCAAATAGGCCAAGAGCACAAAGGATACGAGACACTGAGCATGGAGGACAAGGGATTTCAGAAATCAACCAGAAAAGAACTAGAATAAATATTGCCATCTGTTGCATGCTTGATCTTGTAGAGCCACATAGAACTCACTAATGACTTCCCCTCCGATCATGGCACAATGTCCCAAACATCATTCTTCATGATGGAGGTGAACTCCACCATGGCATCCAGCCATACTTGCTTGATTACTGCCTCCTGAAAGTTGGAAGGCTTAGAATCTATGATGTTGCGCATCAATGCCATGTAGTCTGGAAACTTCTTCTGAGGTCTGCTATCTGTAGATGTGCTCCTAGGAGCCTTACGTACTCATGAGCATCCCTCAATGTTTGAGTGAACCGTCAAGGTCTTCTGACAAAAGTGGAAGGGGTCACTATCTCCTCCTCTTCACTTTAAGGTCACTGTATTACTTTGAAAGTAATTGGTGACCTTGTCTCAACCTTTGAAGCTTAAAATTTCTCATTGTCTATCACTAGAATAGGCTCATGGGACTTTCTCAATGCAAAGTCTTCCTCAAACTTTACATCCCCGCTCAATACTGTCTTCCTATGTTATGGAATAAAGACTCTGTAGGCCTTTGAAGTCTCCGTAACCTACAAATAAACCCTACCTATTGGAGGGTTCCAACTTAATCCTCTTCTCTACAAGTACGTGGATAAAAACTGGACAACAAAAGATGTAGAAATAACTCACCCTTTGGCTTTGTTACCCACCACCTGTGGGTAGTATGTATAGGAGATTTTTTTTTTCTCCTAGATGGTCCTCAGCTGGCAGCCAACAGTCCCTTGCAACCACCAGATAGCTCGATGTGCCATTATCTCCGCCACTTGAGCTAGCCATGTGGTCCCTCACCCATTTGTTATGATTGTATGTTTGAAGGTGGGCCTCCCAACCCCGAAGGTATGGCTTTTCATTGGTATAGTTGAGTGATTTTCCTTGTCATGGGCACTTTTGGGCATGGATTGGTGGGGGGATTCAGTGGAAAGAGTGGGCTAGGTTTATACTCTTGTATCCATTGCTTGATTTCGTGGTTAGCCTTGTATCTTAGTCCCGGGGGATTTCCTTTATTGGCCATTAGCTTTAGGGTTGGCACTACATGGGAAATCCCAATTTTGGTTGCGTGGTCCCGCTTCCCGACACCATATACATCACTCCCTTCCACTCATTTTAGACCCATTCGTCTCTTTTCCCATTCGGGTCCACATGTGCCCATTGGGTACACATAGGGTTAACATCCCCCTCTCCTTGCCCAAACCTTGGGCCGGGCCTGGAACGATGCCCCAGAGGTTGATGTAGCTAAAAAGAGAAGAAAATGCAAAAGATGGTCGGGACATGCAAATTTAGCACGTGGGCAAAAACCAAACATGAGTTCTACCCCTTATCCATGGCCATCACCCTGGCTCCTACGGGCCCTAGATGAGCCCTCTCCACATTAAGGAACCCATGATTGTCCCAACCCTTGGTGGGCAATGAAATGCCTCACCTCAAAAGGGGGTATTTACTGCTACATCTTACACATCATGCTCTCATCTCTTGGAGCCTTGAGCAATTATGAAGAAAAATGAATCAAAAGGCAAAAGGGATATGAAGAACGGTGGAAAAACAAAGGCCACGGTAACTCATGTCCCACAATTTGCTCCCTCCTGCACTCATGTATCCAGGTGTGGGCTTGTTAGTTTTTGGTAGCATCGGAAGTGCTTTAGCCTTGAAAATTGGTGGAGAGGCTAAGGCACATGAGTTCTAAAGAACCCATAAACCGTTTGGTGAAATTCCACCCTGATTGTATTTTATTAAAATAATTATTATTTTTAATGGAGTTCCTAAGTGTAAACTTAGGGAAATTAAAATATTAATGGGTATTAATCAAAATATGGGTGAGAATGATCTAGAAGGCGGATCAAGTCATGTTTTAATCTTCGCCATTGATTAGAGACTTAATCTCGGCCGTTGAAGACTTAACAGGGAAAATATAAAATGGAGGCTTGGGGTTCATTTGGAGACACACAGAGAGATTGAGGAAATCGATTTTCTGAGGTGAGAAGTTATCAGGAGGGAAATCGATTAGGGATATCTTGCAGCTGAGGGGCAGTGAGAATTCGGGAGAAGGACTTTTCGGGGAATACTGACAGAGAGGCAGAGAGAGCTTGCAGAGGGCAACGCAGTAGTCGGGAGAGTTGACACTGGGCCAGTTTGGGCCCACGCAGCCTTGACGCAGAGCCAGAAAGGCCTGTGCAGAGTAGAAAAGCTACTTGTCACGCAGAAGTCGGAACTACCGTGAACAACTAGGAACTATTGGAACAACCGCTATAGCTGACATAGAGGGCAGAAGAAGTGACACATGGCTGATGCAAAGCTTGAAAGGCTGACATAGGGCCTACGCAGGGCTAGCGCAAAAATAGTCGGGGTTAGCCAGTCTTGTGCCAAATCAACTGAAATTCTGCCAGGTGAAGTGAGGTAAAACTCACTCAAATTTTTTGCCAATATTTTCTTTGTAAAGGATTCCTAGATGAGCACCCTAGATTTGTATTCAAATATTTCTCCTGCATAATAATAAACTCTCAGAACTGCTACACCGGTTTTTCCGCATTGGGTTTTTTCGAGAAATATTGTGTCAAAAAATAAGTGTGTCCTATGTATCTTGTTCTTTGCTCTGTTTTCTGTTTCATGAGATCAAATATTTAATTAGTGTAGACTGCATAAGTAATTTGCTTCAGTATTCAGAAGAATAACTTGATGAATGTAATTTAAAAACCAAGTAGGTGAAGTAGATTCAAATTTGCTGCAGTAGGGGTTCCTTTAGTGTAGGAATTTTCACATGGTATCAGAGCATTGATTTTGAAACAAGAAGAGCAGATCTAGTGCTGAGCAGTGAGGCCGAAAGTTGCACTTAGCAGCAATTCGAATCCCCTTGAAGGGATTGCATAATCCTTGCTGGGAAGTAGAGCCGAGGAAATCTTTCTAAGTGAGACGATAGAGAGGTACGATTTCCAGTTTGTGAGTTTGCAGAGGTAGAGGGAGTGATGCAGAGCCTCAACCCAGTGTTTGAAGGGCACAGTTTCTGCAGGGCAGAATTCCGCTGGAAAAGAACGAAGACACGTAGAAGGGGAATTTTCTCCTCAGAGAACTTTCCACCAGAAAGTTCAAATTTCTCACTTACTGAGCAGCTGAGCAGTGACTAGAGGAGTCAGTTCGACAGTTGGGTGAGATGGCATCGCATGGGCTCAGAGATCAGGATAGGTTGGACGAAGCCTCCAACTATGTCATATGGAAGACCAAAATCTTAGCTGTTCTGGAGGAATATGATCTCGAGCCCTATGTCAAAAGTGTTGTAGCTGTTCCTGTTGACAATGATCAAAAGAAGAAGTACAAGGCCGAGCAGGGGAAGGCGAAGAGGCTCATTCTCGATGGAGCTCGAGATCATGTGGTCTCACACTTGCAGGGCAAAGATACAACCCGAGAGATGTGGGAAGCCTTGTCTGCTCTGTATGAAGGCTCTTCCGAACAACAAAAAATGTACCTAGAGCAGAAGTTGCAGCGGAACTTGATGCAGAAAGGAGAAGGGGTGAATCTCTATTTTCAACGTCTTCTGGACATTAGAGACCAACTTGCTGCAGTGGGGTCCACTCCTTAGCCAACCGCAATGGTGAGGATATCCCTGAATGGAGTCTTAGATGAATGGCACGTTTTCGTCCAAAGCATATTGGGCAAAGAAAAACTACCTTCATGGGAGGGGATGTGGGCGACTCTGCAACAAGAGGAATTAAGGAGGGACCTGGTAAAGGTCAACCTCAATGGCAATAGTGGGAGTGGCACAAAGACCAAGGAGGACGAGGAAAACATAGCTCTAAGATCGAAGGGACAACAAAATCAGAAGCGGAAGAAGGACATTTTGAAGGTGAAATGTTTTAGATGTGGCGAGATGGGTCACTTTGCAACTCAGTGTCCTTTGAAGCAAAATGATAAGGACGAGAAGCATGATCCAAAGGTTGCAACTACAAAGGTTGTCGAGGATGAGTTTGCCATGAGTGCCCACACATCTCCAGGAGGGAGATGGGGCAATATTGAGCTGTAGTCGGGAGGACTACATGTGGGCAAGATCCTTGAGGAGTCCACCTCTTGGATCAATTCCTTGCTATGAGAGCCCAAGATTCAGCAGTAGCGAGATGGACTTAGTGTCAAATGATGCAGTGGAGTGTTTGGAGGACAGATGTAGTAGCTGGGGACCAGAGATTGATCAACGCAGAGCAAGGTTGGCAGCAGTGCAGTTGGCACAGTGCAGGAGTCTGCAGCAGTGCAAAAGATTCAGAGGGTCAGAATCAACAGCAGTTAGATTCCAACATTCATTGTATTATGTTGAACACAGTTAAGTTCAACTAATTTTGGATGTTTTTCAGTTGCTTCTCTCAACAACTAAGTTGCAATACGAATGCAGTGTTAGCAGCATAGCAGATGCAACAGTGGCAGTGGCAATGTCATGGGCAACAGTACAGTAGCAATAGCAACACAGTGTTGGTGGCAGCAACAGTGCAGAAAGGAGGTGCTTCAGAAACAGAGCAGCATGCAAGAGGACATTGTTGCTATAACACTTTCCTCGCTAAGAGGGAGTGTTAAGTTTTGGTAGCATCGAAAGTGCTCTAGTCTTGAAAATTGGTGGAGAGGCTAAAGCACATGAGTTCTAAAGAACCCATAAACCGTTTGGTGAAATTCCACGCGGATTGTATTTTATTAAAATAATTAATATTTTTAATGGAGTTCTTAAGTTTAAACTTAGGGAAATTAAAAAATTAATGGGTATTAATCAAAATGTGGGTGAGAATGATCTAGAAGGCAGATCAAGTCATGTTTTAATCTTATCCGTTGAAGACTCAACAGGAAAATTATAAAATGGAGGCTTGGGGCTCATTTGGAAACACACATAGAGAGATTGAGGAAATCGATTTTCTGAGGTGATAAGTTCTCAGGATGAAAATCGATTGGGGAGATCTTGCAGCGGAGGAGTAGTGAGAATTCGGGAGGACTTTTCGGAGAATACTAACAGAGAGACGGAGAGAGCTTGCAGAGAGGCAGCGCAGTAGCCAGGAGAGCTGAGGCTGGGCTAGTCTGGGCCCATGCAGCCTTGACGCAGAGCCAGAAAGGCCTGTGCAGAGCAGAAAAGCTACCTGTCACGCAGAAGTCGGAACTGTAGGGAATTGTCGGGAACTGCTAGAACAATTGGGATAGCTGACCCTGAGGGCAAAATAGGTGACGCAGGGCCAACGCAGAAATAGTCGTGGTTAGCCAGTCTTGTGCTGGATCAGCTGGAATTTTGCTGGGTGAAGTGAGGTAAAACTCATTCAGATTTTCCGCCAGTATTTTCTCCAGTAAAGGATTGCTAGATGAGCATCCTAGATTTGTGTTCAAATATTTCTCCTGCATAATAATAAACCCTCAGAACCGCTGCACTGGTTTTCCCGCATTGGGTTTTTTCGGGGACTATTGTGTCCAAAAATAAGTGTCCTATGTATCTTGTTCTTTGCTTTGTTTTTTGTTTCATGAGATCAAATATTTAATTAGTGTAGGTTGCAGACGTAATTTGCTTCAATGTTCAGAAGAATAACTTGATGAATGTAATTTAAAAATCAAGTAGGTGAGGTAGATTCAGATTTGCTGTAGTAGGGGTTCCTTCAGTGTAGGAATTTTCCCAAGGCTTCCCTTATTATAGCTACCCTTGTACCATGGCATGTGGCTTCGAACATTCCCTTGATCCCTGCTACGTTTCATCACTATATCATTTGCCAGCTACCGCCTGATGGATTTACCATGGACATGTCACCCCCTTTAAAGGTTGAAACCATCTAATAGGGTCCTTGATTAACCCCCTTGTTGAGCTTGGAGACACTTTTACATGCCAAAGCCCACCATGGAAGGGCATGCCACCATGAAGTTCCCTATTGATTCTATGACTTGTAAGCTCTTTTACTTGATTATTCTAATGATTTGCTGTATTGGAGGGAAAGGGGACGCATTGAGTTTAGTAGGTATGTGACATTTGATGAAGATGCTGCCCTTGGAAAAACAAGGGACGTTCCTCCTCCTCTTGTTGAGAAGAAGGATGATGACATGGACCTACTAGAAGGTCCTTCTGTGCTTGAACTTGAGATAGATGTTGCTGATGACCCGTTGAAACCCATGGACCCCTTGGATCCTCCTCTAAGTGATCCTCCTACTAGGAAAAGACCATTATGGCTTCATGATACCTTATAGGATGCTGAAAGACATGCCATTGCCAGAGGATCCTTTAGAAAAATTAAGAAGCCATGCCGATATCAGGGTTATGTTGTATTTATGAGCATCATCATACAGGCCGAACCACACACCTTTGAAGAAGCAGTGAAAGAGCAGGTCCAGAAGGATGCTATGGTCGAAGAATACGAATCTATAATGAAGAACGATGTGTGGAAGTAGTTATGAGGCCTAAAGGTGTTAGTTTTTTGTAGCATCGAAGGTGTTCTAGTCTCGAAACTTTTTGGAGAGGTTAAAGCCCATGAGATTTCCAAAACCCATAAATTATTTATGGAAATTCCACCTAGAGATTGCTCAATTAGATTATTAGCCAATTTTAAATATTTTTTAAGTCTAAACTTAGGGATATGGTTAATTAATCAGTATTAATTGAGATAAGGTGAGAATTGTTGATTTGTGGTAGCATCGGATGTGCTCAAGCCATGAAAATTGGTAGAGAGCCTAAAGCACTCGAGATCTCCAAGACCCATAAATGGTTTGGGCAAATTGTACCTGGTTTGGGAGATATTAAAATAATTAATATTTTTAATGGAGTTCCTAAGTCTAAACTTAGGAAAAATAAAATATTAATATAAAACTGGTTTAGAAGGTTCCAAAAGTCATGGATCAAGCCAAATCTAATCTTAGCTGTTGATTAGAGATTTAATCTCGACCATTGAAGGACTAACAGGAAAAGTATAAGAGGGGACTTGAGGGTCAGTTGGAAAATACACGAGAGTGACTAGTCATTCGATTTACTAGAGCGGGGTTTGCTAAGTAAAGTCAAATTAGTGATCAACAACGAGGGGCAGTGAGTACTAGACAGAGAGGCAAAGATAGTGCCAAGAGACCAATGTAGAGGCAGAGAGGCAGACACAGAAGCCAGAGCAGGCCACGTAGAGTAACGCAGAGGTCAGAGGCCCTGCATCATCCACGTAGATGGCAACATGAGTAATGCAGAGGGTCCCAGAGGCTGCGCAATGCCTCAGAGGGCTGACGTAGAGGGTTCTGAGGCTGACGCAGAGGTCAGGAGGGTTGACACAGTGCTTCAATGTTGCTGGAGAGGGTTTCGTGGGACAATTTTCTGAATACCTGCTTCCGAATAGAGAGGTATTACTGCCAGTTAATTTTCTTTGTCGGGTGAGCCAGTTTGGCACCCAGTTGTACTCAAGGATATACTGCATAATAATAAACCCTCAGAATTGTTGCATCGGTTTTCCCGCATTGGGTTTTTCCGGGAACGAGTTATCCAAAATAACGGTGTCACTTGTGTGTTTGTTTTCTTTCAGCTGTTGATTTGTAGATGGTTGAGACTGTATTGTGTTTATTTCGTTATTTATATGTTTTAAATAACTTGTTCGTAATTAACAAGTAGAAGAAATAAACCAGAAGAATACAGATTAAGTTTCTAGCGGATAGAAATTCCACCTAGAGATTGCCCAATTAGTTTATTAGCCAATTCTTAAATATTTCATAAGTCCAAACTTAAGGATATGGTTAATTAATCAGTATTAATTGAGATAAGGTGAGAATTCTCTAGAAACTCACATGGATCAACAAGGAATTAATTTGGGCCCTTGATTAAGTTCTAATCTTGGCCGTTGGTGCTCCAACAAAGGATTATAAGAAGAAGTCGATGGGTAGATGGAGAATACACTTGTGAGAACCACAAAGAGTTGGATTTCCTTGGAGTGTTCAATTTTCAGAGAGGTAGCAGTGCTGGAAGAATGCGAGTAGGAAAGCAGAGACAGTGAAGCCAGAGGAAGATTACCAGATTCGGCGAGTGCATTTGTAGACAGGCCAAAATTTCTCCAGGAGACTAGGTAGTCCCAACGCAGAAGCTTCAATGGGCAATTCAATTTGCTGAGGAAGGAAGACATTTTTAGTTCTAGAGGCTAGGCAGAGGTTCCAGAGTGTCGAAGAAGCATTTTCCCAGTCAGCAGCAGGCAAGACGATTTGATTAGCAGATGATCTAGGAAGCACGTGTGGTAGGCAGCCTCAGGTTGACGCAGAGCCTGCGCAGGCCTAGTTGGATGGCTTGCTTTTCAGTGGCATTCGAGTGCCGGGATTGCTCGGAGTGAGGATAATTTCCCTCAAGCTATTTTTGCCAGTATTTTTCTCTGTAGGATTGACAGTTTTAGCATCTAGATTGTACTTAGATAATTTCACTGCTGCATACTAATATAAAACCCTCAACTGCTGCACTGATTTTCCCAAGTTGGGTTTTTCCAGGGACTTTTGTCCAAAAATAATTGTGTTAGTTATTGTGTCTGTGTGTTAGAATTTTCTCAGTTTCCAGCGCTATTTTTCTTTCGTAGTTTATTTGTGAAAATCACAGTGTGAATTATTTGATAATTGTTGTACCAGATAAACTGTTAAATAAATTAACAATTAGGAAAATAATCTCTAGTTGTTGTGATAGATGAAATTTTCACATGGTATTAGAGCGTGATTTATTAGCCGAGAAGCTTAGAAGCTCAGAAGAAAATTTCGCTATTCAGAGGGAGCAACAGGCCACAATTTTTTGGTGCTATGTAGTGCCTCGCCAGGCAGTTCGAATTGCTGGGCAAGGGTTTAATTTTCAGTTGCAGGGTGGCAGAAAATTCAATTTGCCAAGATTAGTGATTCCAGCAGGCAAAGGGAGCAACAACAACTCAGTTTTTCGCTGAGCAGATTCCGTGGTTGGACGTAGAGGGTTTTGCAGCAGTAGAATCAACGTCGGGTGGAAGAGAAAGGTACTCACAAGGGAAAATTTCTCTCAAGGGACTTCAAGTTTCAGAAGTTCGATTTTTCCAGGCAAATTGGTAGTAGTTGAGTGCAGATTTCCTCACTCCAGTAGGGAGTGCATATAGTAGATCCAACAGACAAGCAGAGGGAAAGAGGGAGTTTTCGACAGATTCAAAGATGGCCACAGTGGGGCTCAAAGATTAGGACAGGTTGGAGCTATTGCACACTATTTGTCAAAGTTCCAAGGAAGTAGTTATGCCATTTTTTCTTTCTTCAGAAGATGGGATCATCAATCATCAGTTTATTCAGTGTTTGTAAACCCATTCTGCAAATTTATATTGTAAATGATGCTAGTAAGATCGTATATGTATGTAACAACCTAGGTAAGCCTATTATTTTGGTAGGATTTTCATCTTAGGAGGTTTTTCGTCTCACTGACTCATCTATGTTTCTAAACACGGATGGTCGGCAGAGTTTTTCCCTCCAACCTCACCCCACAGCTAGAGTGGAATTCTTCATCAAAGTCTTAAGTGAGTCTTAGTGTTTTAGTCGAGTCTTATGTAAAAGTGGTTTGAGAATGATTTAAGCTAGTTGGCTAAATTATTTTATTACAAATCACTTGGTCTACTAGATCATATTGTGTTGCAGAATTGTGTATGTAATTTGAGGATCTATACCGAATGGGTGTTCCCTCTTTGAGGGTTGGTAATTATCTTATGTAAAAAATATTTTAGTGCATGGTTCCTCATACTTAGACACCATAATATTAGAGGGTGGAAAAATTATTAATCCCCTCAAGTGTCAATTAATTAAATTTTCTGGCAAAAATAAATTAAAATCCTAAGCCAAAAATTTACTTAATTAGAGTCAAAATTAAAGTCTTAGAGAAATTAAATTCTCCAAGTGGAAAAATTTGTGGGTATCAAAGAAATTAATTTTTAGAGATTCCCCACGAAGGGAATATTGGAAATTTCAAGAAAAATTGGACCCTTGGACCTTGGTGGTTAAGTCAAAATCAAAATTTTGAGGAAATTAGCTCAAAATAATTAACTTGAACTAATAAAAAATGGGTTAAATAGGAAATTCGAAAATTCCTCAAAAGTAAATATTTTCAACGGTGGAGATTAAAAGATGATCAAATATTTTTCGACGACCGAGATTATTTTGACGGGGTTCAAGCCAACTAACCGTTATTTTTCCACTTGGAGGATTTATATATAAATTATGAGTCATTTGTGTCTCAAGTCATCTAATGTTTGGCTAAGGAAATTTTGCAGAAAAGTTGATGTAACGCTACTGTCCCGTTGGGAACATTTTTTTGAATCATAATAAAGATTTTGGGGTGTAGTTCATGGTGTTTATTGTCTACTGATTTCTAGTATGTATTGGGTACGTGCATTCCTATATTGTGTTTAAATTTTAATTAAATTGTTATTTCATTGTAGATGATAAGGACATTCTATTGATAAGTTTTGGGCTTATCTTAGATGATTCGATTCATTGTTGTTCAAACTGTTTATACGTGAAAAATTATATAGTGTTTGCAGTTTTCCCAGTCCTTGGGCTCCAAGTTCACAAACTGTGGACGTAGGCTAACCTTGTTTGGACTTCAAATATTTTTATGGTTTATCCAACTTCGTTAAGGCTGTAACTTGCATTTATTTTCCACAATACATTTAGCAATTTATCAAAAATAATCTCTAAACAATTTATTTCTCAAAATTCCTCTTAAAAACATTGTATATTTGTACATTTATACATTTGTAAATAAATTTATATAATATATTTTGTAAATTATTTTTCTAATTGGGGTTTTGGGGTTTTGAGAATTTCTGTATATATTGGGTATTTGTAAATCTATTTGTGCAGGTGAAATCAAGTGAGAAGAGTTGAATCAGAGTTAGGTCTAGGGTCTTGAGGGTAAGATCTAGTCTCCAAATTTTTTTGCAGGGCCAACTATTGAAGAAAATCTAAAGTAAATTGCAGATCTAAAGCAAATTAATTTTTTGGAGCAAGGGTTTCAAAGTTTTAGGGCTTCCGGGCCTAGATCTGCCCTCTCCAGGGCCAACGTCATCCTCTCCTAGCCCTGTGTCAACCTTTGTGGCCCCAACGTCATCATTTTTAGCCCCCCAGAGACAGGCCGCAAGCCCTAAAGGGCCACGAATTCCTCCCTTGGCCTTGCGTTGAGGGTTTAAGGCCTTTTTAGGCCTGGCTGTGAGCCTAGAGAGCCTCAAACCCTCTCCTTTACCCTAGACGACAACCTTTTAGGCTTGCTGTGGGCTTTTCAAGCCTCTCTCTGCCTCAACCTTCCTCCTTCCTGCCTTGGCCTCCCTTCCAAGCCTTCGCTCTCTCTTTTGGCCCTCCTTTTGACCCCTTTCAGCCCTTCCTTAGCCTCAATCCCTAGCCGCTAGGTCTCCTAGGCCTTCTCTAGCCCAACACTAGCCTTCCTTGGCCCTAATTTGCTCTCTGCTCATCTTTGAACTTTTTTGGACTGAATACTTGGTGTGTTTTGCAGAGAAAATTGGCTCAAAATTTGTATTTTCAGGGGGCATAATCATTGGAGAAATTTTGGCATTTTGGGCAAGTGTGCTACAAGGCCTTAGGCCTAGGGTTTGCTCTCTAAACCCTCATGTTATCACTGTTTTGCTTCAGCTGTCATATTCATTTTATAACAGTGAATCAAAAGCCCTAAAATCATATCTAAGCGGTTTAAATACCCTAATAACTTTATGGTAAAATTTTGTTAGTGTTTTGGCTACTTGGGCATTGAATATCTAGCTTAGATCTAGTCATTTGCTTGCTGGAATAGATCAGTTCTGATATAAATCTGAAAGAACATTCTAAAGGGCATAAAATTAATTGGTGTGACTTCTAGCATATTATCATAGCTTCTAGACATCTTAAGCATCAATTTTTAGGGTTTAGATCTCTAATTTCTAATGGTTGATATCTCTGCATAAAAGTATAATAAGATCTGATATTTTCTGAACATAACATCTTTTTTTTTTTAAAACAAAGTCAGTCACTGGTATTTCTATTCCAAAAAAACTAAAAGGGAGCTTGTTCCCATTACATCATAGCATACTGGAGATAGGCATTCAAAAAGGAAAAGGGAGGGAGCACAATCCCTAAATTCCATGCCTCTCCTCCATTGTTTCTTGGGTTTCCTAGAACATTTTTCTTATATACCCGGACAAACTAATTTAACAAAAATTTACATTTACAGAGCATATATAACTTTTAGAGAAAAGGACATAGAGTTGAAGTAAGGCTTGAGCTTGAATCTGCTAATACTTGTTGACCGAGGGCTCCTACTGTGAGTGAGGACGAATCTAGCTGCTTTGGTAGTTGGAGTTTTTTCCAGTCTGGTTGATGATCAATCCCTTTAGATAGTTAACTATTTCTTCCATATGCTTACACTTATGTTTGAGGGCAGTGATTTCTTTGTTCTGCGCAGCCAGTTGCCTCTTGAGAAAAGAGTTTTCTGCCTTAGAATCGAATTTGAAGTCCTTGATAGTCTCTCTGAGTTGATCTATCATGTATTTATTAGCCTTGCATACAACACACTTCTCATTCTGCAATGCCCTATCCAGAGGATTCATCTCCATACTGTAACTGATATTTGATCTAACACTCCAGGGAAGAAGAGCAGTAACATTCAACATCAAAAGAAAGTAGTAGGCAAAAACAATAAATATTCTGTCAATCCATGACAATGAGGGGATTGACGATAGGCAGTAGTGGATATGACTTTGAAACAAGACGCACAACAAGAGAGAGTTAGAGTAATGGAGCGCAGTAAAAACTATGCACTGGAGGATAGATGAAGAGTGGAACACAATGACTGTGGTGACCCTGGCCCGATGAGAGATGATTGGGATGTATCTCAGGAGACCGAAGAGAGGAGATTGAGGAGGGATTAATGCAATCTTCAGGAGCATAGACAGAACATCAAAAAGAGAAAGAAGCACTACACTGCCAGAGATACAACATACAACGATGACATAATTCAAGGGGGAAGGATAATTATATAGCAGATCGATAGGCCATGCTAAGAGGATATACTTTGGGAGATCACGAGAGACATGCGTCGCCTCATATTGCTTGGGATGCGAAAACTGACAGAGCTGATTGTCGATGAGGATTTTCCAGAGATTTGAGGTCCTTGGTTTTTGATTTGATATGACTTTTTGCCATTCTTGACTCCCATGACCAACGATACATTCACTGCATTTAGCAGCTTGTCCACCTATGGTATTGAAATTTGTCCAATCTCATTAGCTATTCGGGATCCTCCTGTAGGATGAGATACTGCTAGATTGTCTTGTTTGTCTGCAGTTCCATTGTTTTCTCTCAGAATATGTTTAAATGTGACATTTCCCAAATTATTCACATTTTTCTTTTATCCTTTTAATAATTTGGCTTAGAGCCTTATTCTTGGGAGTTTTTTCCTCAACCATTGCTTGAATAATAATCGCTGAATCTCCCAGAATTACTGGGTTCTGCATGGTTCGTTGTCTTAATATGACAGTGCCTAATAATAGGCCATAAGATTCTGCTTTGTTATTTGAAGTTTCCCCTAATCCCCATTCTTATGTAATT
Source organism: Pinus taeda (assembly GCA_000404065.3). NCBI lineage: Eukaryota > Viridiplantae > Streptophyta > Pinopsida > Pinales > Pinaceae > Pinus > Pinus taeda. The sequence goes on from APFE030728780.1 coordinate 48,299, forward strand.
GAATTTCTTCCACCTGGGTCAAATAGGAAGCCTCCAGCTTCGGCTTTGCACGGGTTTACTATGGAAGCACCATCAAACAGGAGACATGGCCTTTTTAGGTTTTCTATTCATAATTTAAATTCCTCTTTTTTTAATATGATCTTCTAGTTCTGTTTATTGTGAATTGGTTTGATCATGTTTGATCTTTTGTGCTTACTCATCACAAAATCAATCCAAACTCTTTCCTCTTGTTGAATGTAGTTGGTTTCTATTATTTTTGCTCTTTTAGATGTAAGAAATTCTGCTGCAGACTCCATGTTCTTGTCAATACTGTGCTAATACTTGGAGGTCGATCTTTGAATATACTTTGATTTCTAGCTAGCCATAGTTATCAACACAAGAATGAGGGCATACTATTCTAATATCTTTTTATTTTTTCCTTATTTTTTAAAGAGTATGGGGTAGGCCCTGTTCCATGTAGAGAAGAATTCATTAAAAGGCCGAGTTCTCCGAGTTCTGACCTCCAAGGGACTTGCTAGAAGGTGCCAACATTCTTGTGCAAAGACACACTCCAAAAATAGATGCTGGACACTTTCCTCACTTCCTTGACACATAGCACATCGAGATGGGCCTACAAATCCTTTTTTTTAAGGTTGTTAGTCATTAATATCTTGCCTTTGAGGAGAGTCCATATGAAAACTTTGACTTTTGGCATACTTTCAATTTTCCACACATTCCTCCAATATTCCCATTCTTGAGTTGCTTGTTGTGATTGTATAGTAGTATATCCAGACTTTATTGAATAGTCTCCACCATCCGGATCCCATCTGAGTGAGTCTTTGATGTCATGACTCAGGGGAGCTGCTCCCTTGAGGAGAGTTAGTAAGGTCTTCCATTGAGTTTTAAGGATTTGAGGAAGGTTATCGATCCTCCAATCTGCCCACTCCCTATATTTCCAATGAGAGATATCTTCAAGTGTGTTGATTCTTTTTTCTTTCATCCAACCTCTTAAGGTATGGAGATTTTCTTGGTAGGCTATGGGAGGGTTTCCCATAATACTATCCTCCCAAATTTTGATACTCTTGCCATTCCCAAGAGTCTTGGAGGAATTTTCCTTAATGAGGGGGAGGGTTTTTTTAATCAAACTCCAAATCTGAGAACAAGGCCTTATTGGGAAGCCTTTTTCTAGTAGGAGAGCTCTATTATGGTTTATATATTTTGCTTCCAATACCTTCTTCCACCAGCTGCTCTCTCCAGTGATGAACTTCCATGTTATTTTTGCTCCAAGTGCCAAGTTCAGGAGTCCTGGAAGTCTTATAGCCAATCCTCCTTTCTCATATGGCTGTGTTACATGATCCCATTTAACTAGACTGAACTTCTTTGTTTCAACTTTGCCTCCTTGCCAGAGGAACCCCTGATTACTAGCTCTATTTGTTTGTGAATGCTTGCTGGTGCTGAAATTGCGGCAAATTGATATATTGGTAGAGTTGTGAGCATAGACTTGATTAATGTCACTCTTCCCACCAAATTAAGCCAATTCATGCCCCAATTCTGAACATTTTTTTTCATTTTCTCTATGTATTTGTTCCAAAGTTTCGCCTTCAATTTTTCTTTGGATATTAGGTGACCGAGCTAATGAAAATGACTCTATTTCTCTTGAAAAGGAATTTCTAGTATTTGAGATATTTTTTGTAGAGAGCTAGTTGAGGTATTCCACTCATAAATTCTGCATTTTATGTTATTTAGTAAACCTCCCGAGGCATCCATAAAACTATCTAGCACTCTTTTTTATCCTTCTTGCTATAATAGAAGAGGCTCCTCCCAATATTAGAGTGTCGTCTGTGAATAGTGAATGATTGATACCTTTTACTTCTGGGGAGAATGTGAGACTAGTTAGTAACTGGTCTCGCCTGCATTTCTCAAGATTTCGACTCAAAGAATTAGCCATGACAATATAAAGAAAAGGTGAGAGGGGACAACCTTGTCTAAGTCCCCTTGAGCTTTGAAAAAATTCACTTGGTCTTCTATTGATCAAGGGAGCGATCCAAGGACCAACTGGACATGCTTTTATTATATCAATTATCTTTTTAGAGAATCCAAATTTCTGAAGCACATCAAAGAGGAAGGTGAAGTTGACCCCGTCGAAAGCATTTGCCATATCCAGCTTTACTATCGTTCCTTTTTCCTTTTTCAGTAGACTAGTGTGCGTTGCTTCTGGAATTTCAATATGTTATCAAGAATTTGTCGACTTGGTACAAATCCTCCTTGTTTTTTGATATTATATCTGAGAGTATTGCTTTTATTCTGTTAGCTATTACCTTTGTAATGATTTTATAGGAAGAGTTACACAAAGATATAGGCCTGAATCTGTTGAATGTAGATGCTCTTGAGTTTTCGGAACCAATGCAAGATATGAGGAATTTGTGAATCCTCCTATCTTATATTTTCAAAAAGCATTTCTGATCATTCTAATCAGATCTTTTTTAATGATATTCTAGTTAGTTCGATAGAATGAAATAGTGAATCCATCTAGGCCTGGGGCCTTGTCCGGATGGAGGTCCCACACAACTAAGTAAATTTCCTTTTCTTCTACTTCTTTGATGAGTTCTTTGTTTTTTTCTTCGCTGATTTTCTTAAGAATGTGTTGTATAAAAGCTTCATAATCGGAGTTTGCTGCTGTGGCTGTTAAAAGATTTTTATAATAGCTGTATGCCTCCTTTATTTCCTCTTGTCCTCTGACTTCTTTGCCTTCATTATCCTTTATACTGTCAACTTGATTTTGAATTCTCCTAATCCTTGCAGCATTATGAAAGAATGCTGTGTTTTTGTCTCCCGCCTTAAGCCGGAGACTTCGTGATTTTAATCTCCACTCCTCTTCTTCAGTTCTGTTATGTCTGTACATTTCCCAATATGCTTGCTTTTCCTGTCATTGGCTTTCCCTTATCTCTTCTTGCTGTTGTTTTTCCTCTTGTACTCTCTCTATTTCTTTTTTTTATTTTTGTCTTCCTTTTTTGGTTTTCTATTTGACTGTTCTTTCCCCATTTTTTCAGTTTTTTTCTCAAAGCTTTTAATTTTGACTGCCATACATAGCTTGGTGAGATAGGCTATGATCTTTTTTGCTTCCTCACTATCATTCCATAGGGCTATATCTAAATGGGGTTGGACCTAGATTTCCCATATTCCCTAGAGATATCACCACCCGTTTGTGATCTGAGACTATATTGTGAATAATCCTTGATTTAGTATCGCTGTAGTTGGTGGCTATTTTATCTTGAATTAATATTTTGTTCAACCTTTCCTTAATGTTATTTTTCCCCAAACTTTTGTTGCTCCATGCATACTTCCCATTGATTGGTGACATGTCCATTAGATTACATGAATCCATAATTGTTTCTACAATTTCCCTTGAAGGATCAACATGAAATTTCCCACGAAACTTCTCCTCTGCATTCAGAACAAGGTTGAAGTCTCCTCCTATTATTATGCTGCTATTTTGAACCCATAATAGATAATTTTTTAAAGTATTCCAGCATGCTTCCTTGTCTTTGTAATGGTTTGGTGCATAAACATTAATGATACAGTAAAGCTCTTTTGTAGTTTTGTTTTTTATGTTTGCTTTTATCCAATGTTGCTCTTTCATTTGCTGAACCATCTCCCATTTCTCTGATTTCCATAAAGTACAAATTCCTCCTGAAGCTCCAATTGCTGGTATTGATATTCCTTCATAATTTCATATTTTTTGAATCATTTTCTCTACTTCGTTTTCACTTCTTTTTGTCTCCTGGACCATGAGAATATCAGGTTTTTCTGATGCAATTAAATCTTTCATTGCATTATATTTTAGAACACTTCCCATTCCTTTGCAATTCCAAGAGACTATATTCATTATCACTTTCGATTGTGGATAGAGGGACCTTTCCCTCTTGAAGGATGGCTGATTTTTTCTTTGCTCTTCTCTAAAAAGGTGTCCAAGACTCCAAAGGTTTTTGGGTGCCCATTGCCATTTCCTTGGCTGCCACTTCATCTCTAATTTCTCGGTTGGATTTCCTACCTGATCTTTTTGGATGGTCTAGAGAGAAGAGAGGGTCTTTAGACAAAGTTCGAGTGATTATTCGATCAAAGGAGGGAGGGGAAGGACTGTGGGAGAGGATGAGAGAGGAGGGAGGGGATAAGAGAAGAAGAAGGGGGAAGGGGGGGGTTGGGGGAGGAGGGAAGATCAGAATCCTCTAGAGGACCGAAAGGGTTTTAAACCTAGAGAGCAGAGGAGGGAGAGGGGATAGGATTATCATTGGCCTTAGGAAGAGGGGGGAGAAAGAGGAGCTGAGATAGAGGGAGTAGAAGAGGGAGTTTGAAGGGGGATGTGAGAAGGGAGATGGGAGGGAGGGACAGGAGGGTTGAATGGAAGATTTGTTAGCTTTCTTTTTCTTCTTTACTTGCTCCCATTTTGGGTCCTGGGTTTCTGTTTCTTCATTTTCTTGTTTTTTAGAGCATCTATTAGCGAAATGACCGTATTCATGATATACCTTGCATTTGAATGGTATTTGTTTGTAGTCCAACCGTTGAATGTGCATCCAACTGTCTACTTTGATTTTGACTGTTTCAGGTAGCCCTTTCCCAAGGTCGACTTCCACACATATTCTTGCGCATGCATGCATATTCTTCTTTGGCTCGCTTCTATCAATGTATTTTCCAACTGTATTTCTTATTACCTTAACTGATTCATCTCCCCAATAGTGAAGTGGGAGACGGGGAAGGCTCACCCAAACTGGCACTGCATTCGGCGCATCCATCTGAGGGTCAAAGTTCGGAGTCCACCTATTTAGATAAAGACCCCTTGTGTCCATGAAAAATGGGGCATTTTTGAAGATGAGATCTCTGTCATCTTTTGTTTCAAAATGAAAGGTATATATCCTCTACCACAAAACCTTATTAAGATTTTCCCATTGATGGAGGAAGCCCAGTTACTTTCGACCCACTTAAGAAAGAGCGGGGAGATGGCCAAAGGCCAGTGAACTGTCCAACCAGACCTCTCACAGAGAGAGACAAAGCAACACAACGAGGATGGGAAGGAGGAAGGATTATTTAAGGTATTTCATCTATTTTCTTCACGAACTTAGAGATAGAAGGCCTGGGTCGTGAAGGTCCTAAGGAAGTGAGCAAAGAAGCAAAGGCTTCTGCGTTTTCATCGTGCAAAGTAGAAGGTTCTGTTGAGATAACTGGTACGGAGTCTCCATCCGGAGGAGGCTCTGGAGGGACCATCGCAATCACTGAAGCTGGGTAGAGCCCACCGAGAGTAGGAGGCCCCAGATTCCAAGGGAGGAGGGTGCGCGCAGGTTCAAAAAATTTGTAGAGCGGGAACACGTCATGAACATAACATTTTAAGTGGGCTAGAAGTTCATCAATTTATATTGGCAAAGTTATTTTAGCAATTGGCAAGTCATTAGGTTTCTCATTGGTCATTTTCAAGTTTCATATGCTTGTTAATTCCTTGATTTGAAGTGACATACTTAAAGCTGTTTTGTACTTCATCATAAGTAGCTCTTTCATGGTTAAATTGACTCATGGTGGTTTATGTTGTTGAGTTCTAACAATTGCTTGTCTTGTGTAAGATCAAAATCTTGTTAACTTGGTACTATACTCACTCAAATATCTAAGTTTTAAATCCTTTAATCTCATTACTAGTTTAAATTTCTTGAGCATTAAGATCTAATTGACATCTTTGTGTTTGGCATCTAATTGAGGCATTGCTAATAAATCATCGGATAATTTCTCTAAGTTAAAGATCATAATCTTAAGAAGCTGATATCTTTGTTGTCTATCTTAAGCACTTGGCATCTTAAGTTTCATTGGTTATCATTCTAAGTGAACATCTCTTAATATTGGTTATCAACATATCTTAAGTGGTCTCAAGTAATCATTGTTGAATTATATTTTTATTCTAAGCATCTTGTGGATTGATCTACTGTTTAACATTGACACTTGTATCATTAAGTACTTGTCTTGTTTTAAGATTGTCTTTCAATTCATGATTAAGTACTCTTGCTATAAGGAAATTAACATCAAGTACTTAAAGAACATAAACAATCTTAACTCGATACCCACTCACCCATTTCATTGCATAAGCATTCTAGGCTTAACTTGCACTAACAATTTACCTCCAAGCATAAGCTTGGTTGAGAGACCTCTAGGGCCACCCTTTTTCACCTAGCTCAACACCTTTCTAGTGGTTAGCACAATGACCTTGCAATCGTCAGAGCCACAGTCTCTGCAACGCCGGAGGCACTGGGCGGCTAGAACACAGGGGGAGGTATCGTTAATCAAGCCTCTGCTTGCTTCTCGTTGGCTTCCATCCCACAACCTACTCTAAAGACTAGTCTCAAAACAGTTAAGAGGGAGGTTCCATTTAGACTATGCATATAATTTAAAACGTAACCAAGATCCTTGCATTACATCTAGATCTTAGGATGTGCATAGCATATAGGTTAGTTAATCATTTAAGCAACAATTGTCCATCCGGTTACTTGGTCTTAATTTGTAATAAGCAAGAATTTTGACGCCATAAGGCACTGATCTCATTTCTAAATCTAATTAAATCCTTAAGTCTTGCTAAATCTAACCAAATAGCTAGGCCACTCAACTGTGTCTCTCGAACAAGTTGGTTCCCAACTTGTCTTTCATCATATTCTTTCCATAGGACTACCCCCCATAGGTTGTTGTTGGGGGACAACTAGAACGGAGTGGGCAGGGATCAGAGTGACAATCTCTGCCTTGAGCCGTTGTCGCGGTGCTTGTACAATCTGAGCGACAATAAGAGGGAGCCTCTAACTATGTCATCTGGAAGGCTAGGATGTCCTTCCTTCTGGATGAACATGGACTGAAGACCTATGCAGAAAATGTGGTAGCAATTCCCCAAGACCCTGAATAGCAGAAGCAGTACAAGAAAGAAATGGCTAAGGCAAAGAAGATGATTTTGGATGGTGTTCGAGATCATCTCATCTCACGTGTGGCAGACAAGGAAATGACCAAGGAAATGTGGGATGGTCCTTTTGAGGAACACTAGGATGTAGAAGGGCGAGATCATATATGCCTTTCTCACTCGGATTCAGGGGGTTCGAGATCAATTGTCAGCTATTGGGAAGGCACCCCAACCCACAGAGCTTGTACGATTGGCACTGAATAGTGTCTTAGAGGTTGACAGGTATTTTTACAGAGTATCTTGGGTTGAGATACCTTGTCGAAGTGGGACAGGATGTGGTCTGATCTATAATAGGAGGAGTTGAGGAGGGCTCTGTTGAAGAGTACCATCAGCAGTAGCAACAACAAGGGACTGAAGAGTGAGGAGGAGAATGTGGCTCTAACATCTAAGGGTCCAAGTCAAGGACAGGGGGAGCAGAAGAAGAAGAAAAATGACTTGTCAAAAGTCAAGTGCTTCAAGTGTGGTGAGTTCGATCACTACAACACGCAATGTCCTCTTAGGAAGAATGACAAGTCGGAGAAGCAGGACTAGGCAACAACGTCTGTTGAGATCGACAAGCTATCCTTTAGGCTAGAGGAAGAGTTTTCCATGTTTGTAGCCATACCTCCAGGAGAGAGGTGGGGCAACTTGGAGCTGTAATCGCAGAGATTGCAGAGATAGGGTAGGGTCCATTGAGGAGTCCACCTCATGGATCACCACCTGGCTATGGGGGCCCACAATATCTAGTAGTAGGATGGATCAATGTCAAAGATGTAGTCAGATTCTAGAGTGATAGTTGCAGATTAGTAGCAGTCAGGTGTTGAGGAGCGTAGTGGCACAGTGCAGAGTCAACAACAACGCAGATTCCTTGGTGGACAATGTAGTGGCTAGTAGCAGTCAAATGCTTAGGAGATAGATGCATCATACTGAACACAATTGATTCAGTATTTTGGATGCTTTTCAGCTGTAGTAGTTATAGTTGCAACAACAACAGTTGGGAGGGAGTTGCAATGCAAATGCAGGGTTGGCAACAATATGGCAGTGTCGGCAGCAACACATTTGCAGCATTAGAGTTGCACACTAGTTAGTGGGCAGTGGCCATACATTAACAGCGTGATAGAGGGGTGATACAAAGTCAGGGTGTTGTGGCAGTAGTGGTGCAACACTAGAACACCTTCCTCATTAAGAGGGAGTGTTGGTTTTTTGTAGCATTAGAGGTGTTCTAGTCTCGAAACTTTGTGGAGAGGCTAAAACACATGAGATCTCCAAAACCCAGAAATCGTTTCTAGAAGTTCCCCGTAGAGATGACTCAATTAGATTATCAATCGATTTTTAAATATTTCCTAAGTCTAAACTTAGGGAATATGGTTAATTAATCAATATTAATTGAGAAACAGTGAGAATTCTCTAGAAATTCAGATGGATCGACAGGGAATTAATCTGGGCCCTTGATTAAGTTCTAACTTGGCCGTTGGTGCTCCAATAGAGGATTATAAGAAGTCAATGGGTAGATAGAGAATACACTTGTGATAACCACAAAGAGTTCGATTTTCAGAGAGCTAGCAGTATTGGAAGAATTCAAGTAGGGAAGCAGAGACAGTGAGGGGCAAAGACACTGAAGTCGGAGGAAGATTTCTAGATCTGGCAAGCGCATTTGTAGAGAAGCCGAAATTTCTCTAGGAGACTGTGCAGAAGCTTCAGTGGGCAATTCGATTTGCCAAGGAAGACGTTTTTAGTTCTAGAGGTCGGGCAGAGGTTCTAGAGTGCCGAAGAAGCATTTTTCTAGTCAACAACAAGCAGGACGACTTGATTAGCAGGCGATCCAGCAACACGTGTGGCAAGCAGCCTCAGGTTGACACAGAGCCTGCGCATAACCAGTTGGACGACTTGCTTTTCGGTGGCAATCGAGTGCCAAGATTGCTTGAAGTGAGGGTAATTTCCCTTAAGATATTTTTTCCAGTATTTTTCTCTGCAGGATTGCCAATTTTGACATCCAGATTGTACTCAAATAATTTCGCTGCTGCATAATAATATAAAACCCTCAACTGCTACGCTGATTTTTCCAAGTTGGGTTTTTCCGGGGACTTTTGTTAAAAATTAACTATGTCGATTATTGTGTGTGTGCTAGAATTTTCTTAGTTTCCAACACTATTTTTCTTTTGCAGTTTATTTGTGAAAATCACAGTTTGAATTATTTGATATTTGCCGTAGCAGATAAATTGTTAAATAAATTAACAATTAGGAAAATAATCTCCAGTTGCGATGATAGATAAAATTTTCACATGGTATCAGAACGTGATTGATCAGTTGGGAAGTTTAGAAGTGGAATAAGAAAATTTCGTGCCCAAAAATTTCTGGTACTGCGCAGTTCCTAGCGAGGCAATTCAAATTGCTCGGCAAGGGTTTGATTTTCAGTTGCAGGGTGGCAAAAAATTCGATTTGCCCAGATTAGTGATTCTGGCAGGTAGAGGGAGCAACAACAACTCAATTTTTCGTTGAGCAGATTCCTTGGTTGGACGCAGAGGGTTTTGCCGTAGCAAAATCAACGTCAGGTAGAAGAGAAAAGCAGCCGCGAGCGAAAATTTCTCTTAGGGGACTTCAAGTTTCAGAAGTTTGATTTTTCCAGGTAGATTGGCAGTAGCTGAGTGCAGATTTCCTCACTCCAGAGGGGAGTGCATATAGCAAATCCAATAGCCAAGCAAAGGGAAAAAGGGAGTTTTTGACAGATTCAGAGATGGCCACAACAGGGCTCAGAGATTAGGATAGGTTGGAGGGAGCCTCCAACTATGTCATCTGGAAGGCTAGGATGTCCTTCCTTCTGGATGAACAAAACCCAGAAGTCCTATGCAGAAAATGTGGTAGCAGTTCCCCAAGACCCCAATCAGTAGAAGGAGTACAAGAAAGAAATGGCTAAGGCAAAGAGGATGATTTTGGATGGTGTTCGAGATCATCTGGTCTCACATATAGTAGACAAGGGAATGACCAAGGAAATGTGTGATGCTCTTTTTGAGCCATTTCAAAGTTCTTCTGAGCAGTGGAAGATGTTTTTCTAGGAGAAGTTAAGGAACACCAAGATGTAGAAGGGCGAGAGCATAGATGCCTTACTCACTCGGATTCATGAGGTCCGAGATCAACTGTTAGCCATTGGGGAGGCACCCCAACCCATAGAGCTTGTATTATTGGCGCTGAATAGTGTCTCAGAGGATTGACAGGTACTTGTCCAGAGTATCTTGGGTAGAGATACATTGTCGAAGTTGGATTCATGAGGTCCGAGATCAACTGTTAGCCATTGGGGAGGCACCCCAACCCATAGAGCTTGTACGATTGGTGCTGAATAGTGTCTCAGAGGATTGACAGGTATTTGTCCAGAGTATCTTGGGTAGAGATACCTTGTCGAAGTGGGACAAGATGTGGTCCGATCTACAATAGGAGTTGAAGAGGGCTCTGTTGATGAGTACGACCAACGAGAACAACAACAAAGGACCGAAGAGTGAGGAGGAGAATGTGGCCCTAGAATCTAAGGGTCCTAGTCAAGGGCAGGGAGAGCAGAAGAAGAAGAAGAAGGACCTGTCAAAGGTCAAGTGCTTCGGGTGTGGTGAGTTCGATCACTACAACACATAGTGTCCTCTCAGGAAGAAGGACAAGCCGGAGAAGTAGGACCAGGCAGCAGTATCCGCTGAGATTGATATGCTGCCCTCCAAGCTAGAGGAAGAGTTTTCCATGTTTGCAACCATACCTCTAGGATAGAGGTGGGGCAACTTGGAGCTGTAGTCCCAGAGATTTCAAAGATAGGGCATGGTCGATTGAGGAATCCAACTCCTGGATACGAGGGCCCACAATTTTCAGCAGCAAGATGGATCAATGTCAAAGATGCAGTCAGATTCCACAGTGACAGGTGCAAACTAGTAGCAGTCAGGTGTTGACGAGCGCAGTGCAGAGTTGGCGGTAGTGTAGAGTAAACAACAACGCAGATTCCTTGGTGGACAGTGCAATGGCTAGTAGTAGTCAGATGCTCAGGAAACAAATGCATCATATTGAACACACTTGATTAAGCAGTTTGGATGCTTCTCAGTTGCAGTTGCAACAACAACGATTGAGAGGGAGTTGAAGTGCAGATGTAGGGTTGGCAGCAGTATGGCAGAGTTAGCAGCAACACATTTGTAACATTAGAGTTGCGCAGTGGTTGGTGTGCAGTGGCTAGACATTAGCAGCGTGACAGAGGGGTGATAAGAGACAGGGTGTTGTAGCAGTAGTGGTGCAACACTAGAACAACTTCCTCGCTAAGAGAGAATGCTATTTTTTTTGTAGCATCGGAGGTGTTCTAGTCTTGAAACTTTGAGGAGAGGCTACAACACATAAGGTCTCCAAAACTCAGAAATCATTTTTGGAAATTCCACTTAGAGATGGCTCAATTAGATTATTAGTCGATTTTAAAATATTTCCTAAGTTTAAACTTAGGGAATATGGTTAATTGATCAATATTAATTGAGATAAGGTGAGAATTCTCTAGAAACTCAAATGGATCGACAGGAAATTAATATGGGCCCTTGATTAAGTTCTAATCTTGGCCGTTGGTGTTCAAACAGAGGATTATAACAAGAAGTCGATGTGTAGATGGACACTTGTGAGAACCACAAAGAGTTCAATTTCCTTGGAGGGTTCGATTTTTAGAGCGCTAGCATTGTTGGAAGTATTCGAGTAAGGAAGTAAAGACGGTGAGGGGTAGAGACGGTGAGGCCAAAGGAAGATTTCCAGATCTGGCGAGTGCATTTGCAAAGAGGCCAAAATTTCTACATGAGACTGCGCAGTCCCAACGTAGAAGCTTCAGTGGGCAATTAGATTTGCTAGGGAAGGAAACGTTTTCAGTTCTAGAGGTTGGGCAGAGGTTCCAGAGTGTCGGAGAAGCGTTTTCCCAGTCATCAGCAGCAGGTAGGACGACTTGATTAGCATACGATCCGAGCAACATGTGTGGCAGGGAGCCTCAAGTTGATGCAAAACCTGTGCAGCCCAGTTGGACGACTTGCTTTTTAGTGGTAGTTGAGTGCTGAGATTGCTCGTAATGAGGGTAATTTCTCTCAAGATAGTTTTGCCAACATTTTTTCTATAAGATTGCCAATTTTGGCATTCAGATTGTACTCAGATAATTTCACTATTGCATAATAATATAAAACCCTTAGTTGTTGCACTGATTTTCCCAAGTTGGGTTTTTCCGGGGACTTTTGTCCAAAAATAACTGTGTTAATTATTGTGTGTGTGTGCTAGGATTTTCTTAGTTTCCAATACTATTATTCTTCTGTAGTTTATTTGTGAAAATCACAGTGTGAATTATTTGATATTTGACGTAGCAGATAAATTGTTAAATAAATTAACAATTAGGAAAATAATCTCCAGTTGCTATGATAGATGAAATTTTCAGTAAAGGGAATTTTGTTGTGACTTCTAAATGGCTGTTCAAGATCAAGCATGGAGCAGATGGAAGCATCAAGAAATACAAGGTGAGGTTCGTGGCTAGAGGTTTCTCCCAAGGGAGAAGATTATGATGACATTTTTGCGCCCGTTGCTATCATATTACCATTAAATCTATTGTGGGTCTAGCTGCATGTCAGGGATGGACTCTTCATCAAATGGATGTGAAGTGTGAAAATTCCTCAACAGGAATCCCTACTGCAGCAACTGATGATATTACTCCTATTTGTTAAATTCCTTTAAACAAATTACTTGCAGTTTCCTATGGAAAATATCGTAATACATACACTGCAGCCTTCACTTAATTAAATATTATGCGGAAACAAGAGATTGAGCAAGAAAGAAAATACAATACAATTGACACCGTTATTTTTGGACAAACGTCCCCGGAAAAACCAATTGGGAAAACGGTGCAGCAGTTCTAAGGGTATGTGTTAAAATTGGCAACCAGGGCAAAACTTCATGTGGGTCATCTTATTCATGGCTGATAATATTTTTATTAGATTCCTCTCGTCGAGAGGTGTAGGATTGATATAAAGATCATCCGATTCCCCGATAAGTATTCATGGAGATATGAATTTATTTTGATTATGGAATTATTATCAAGCCGACCTACAACTCATGTAGGCTTAGAAGCCCAACAATCGCATCTATTCACCCACCAACGTTGTTTATAAATATAAGAGGACTTTTCCTCATTTGGACTCACTCATCTCATCACATCTCTCTCTCTCTCTACTGCGTAGATATGAGTCTCTTCTCTACTGCACTGAAATGGGTCTCTCTCTCTCACACATGTGAAGCCGGAAGCTGGTGAATTTGAAGCTGCAACTACAGAAGTAAAGATTGACATGCCTGACCTAGAATATCTCCTCTTTGGAATTGAATTGTAGGTTCATATGAACCTCCTCTGAAATCTGCAACTCCTGGTGGTGGAATGAAGTCAATCCGATGAACTGTTTGCAAGATATCGATTTCCCTAGTTTGAAGCCAGAAACTGCTGAAAGTGAAGCTGCAACTGCAAAAGTAAAGATTGACTTGTGTGGCCTAGAAGATATCCTCTTTGGAACTACGCTGTAGGTTCATCTGAACCTCCTCTAAAAGCTGCAACTTCTGATGGTGGAATGAAGTCAATCTGATGAACATTTTGCAAGATATCGACTGCCCCAGTTTGAAGCCGGAAACTGTTGAAACTGAAGCTGCAATTGCAGAAGTAAAGATTGACTTGCGTGGCCTAGAATATCTACTCTTTGGAACTATGCTATAGGTTCATCTGAACCCCTCTGGAAGTTGAAACTTTTGGTGGTGGAATGAAGTCAATCCGACGGTCGGTTTGTGAGGTATCGTCTGCCCTAGTTTGATAATAAAGCTGGTAATGCTGATGTTATTTAGGGTTTGCTACTGCTGACATGAATCAGATTTATTATACTATTTCTCTCTGCTGAATTATTGAAGATAATAGAAGATTTGATCAAATGGTTTCCCCACACGTTGTGGGGTTTGTCCCAGGCTAGCCGCCACATCTTGTGCCTCTTGTCTTGGCTTGTTTTCTGTCAATCGTTTAATGTTCTATCTGCAATTTACTTTATGTACATGTGATTGCTAATCAGTGGAATATAATAAGAAAAAGAAGTAAACTATTATAAGCATAGAACATACCATATCTTAACAAAGCACCACGGGTCTGCTCTGGTGTGCAATCTGTCAGGTGGGAGGAAAGCACAACACTGATAACTGTAATCTATTACCAAAATACAACCAGACCCCCTAATAGCTATTCTATAACTTTTGCAAGTCAGTGGGCCATGATGAAAGAGATTGTCATAGCTACCAATTGTTAATGGACCAATCATTCGCCTATAGAATGCAGACAGAGGTGTGATGTTATGATTCAGCCGCAACGATCACACACAGTGGGTTTTAGGGCCGTGGAAAAGGATGGAGGAGAATGCGGCTAGGTAGGGGTCGCGAGAAGCTAATCTACAACAACTGTGGAGGACTAGGACATTATGCACAGGAATGTAGCAACCCAACTAGAATTCAATGTAGTTATTATGAGCAGTTTGATCATGAGCTAATATATTATCCTATAGTGATAGCACAAATTCGTGAAAGAAAAGCAGCACAACCAACAGTGACCCAGAATGTACAGATGATGAGGTCTGAACCCTACGAGGAAGATCCCAAGCTCAACATGGTACTGAGTAGTGGCACGGCTACAGGAGTGGACAGACAGAACTCAGGGGGCGATAACGAGACATATTGAGAAGCTTGGGAGAGCTTCACAAAGGTCTCTACCACAGGTAATTGGGATTAGCCTGAGTCAGACAAGGATCCCTCGATGATAACTACCTTTTTAGAGACATGTATAAAATTGCTTTGTGACAACAGGGAGTTTAAAGGCTTACAGGAGTTGATAAATAGATGTGCGGGATGGAGTGAACCTTGCGTCATTCGAAAGTTGGGAAGACATGCATCACGGACTGGAAGGGAAATGTGGTTAACAGCACAGATCAACAATTATGAGATGGAGTAGGTCATTTTGGATCTGGGCTCAGATGCCAACATATTGCTGAAACAGACATGTGAGTGCATGGGTAAGCCTACACTACAATGGTCTCCTATCCAATTACGAATGGAAAATCAATAGAAGGTGCTACTCATGGGAAGGCTGCAAGGGGTTACGGTAGACATTAACGACACAAGTACCCTCATGGACTTTGAAATTATTGAGCTCATGGATGAAAATACACCCTATCTTGCATTGTTAGGAATAGATTAGGCCACCGACATGAATAGAGTTATTAATCTAAAGAAGAGGACAATGATATTTGAAACAAAGGCGCTCTGTGTTGTCATTCCACTAGATCCATCTGAAGGACCAAGCTACATTGAACCAGTGCATGTTTCTGGGAAAACTAGTGTCTTTTCAATCTGCTAGTCCCACTAAGATTGGCAGCTATCTTAGAAACAAAAAATAAAAGTAGTTTGCGACTTCCTCTATGTATGATAGATAAGAGAGAAGAAAAGGGACAAAACTGGATCGTTTTCTTGACTCCTTGCTTGTGTTAGACTCCTGCTGCAGCAGGTTATTCATCTTTCATGATCGACATGTTTACAGGCCAAATATGTCATACTTTGCATGCCGCAATGTTCCATATTTGCTACTGAGGTAAGGAGGGCACAAACCTTGTCTGCAAACATTTGAGACAGACCAGTGTGATGACCGAGACCCAGACGAGAGGAAGCACAAGAGTTCATTCTTCAATTGGTGGTACTTTGGAATGTCTAGTGGTTTGGTTGTGTCTATATCCAGTGGTTGGGAACCGCCTAAACGGTGCTAATAAAAGGATTTAAAGCCCATCTGTTGCAGAAGCGTTGTACAGAGATACATATGGGTATTTTTTAGTATTCAAGGCACAATTATGGCCAAATAGCCAGTGCATCACAAGAAATGACCCATACTTAAACTCAATTTTGTTGCTGTTGCTTCCAGCGCAGCTTAAATAGATATTTTATGCATTTATTTCAATACAGATTAGGTTAGGAGATGTGACTCCATCAGATCTATTTGAGATCTGTTTGTTATAGATATTTTTCCTATTTAAGCAATGATGTTCTTTGTTCAAAAGGTGTGAGAGTGGTTGATTGATAATCTCATTTGAGACTTGCGTTGTATGCTTTGAGAGATTTAATAAACAGTGATTGCTAGAATATCTTATGTTTGGACTGTTTAATGTGGATTCGATGGCTGAAGAATAAGATTACAGGATTCTTGTGCTTCTTCATGGACTAATAAGTTTTTATCATCTCTTTCTACAGTTGCTATGTTTGCTATATCATATCTGTGTCATGATCTAAAATTGCAGGAAGAAAGAATAGCTCAGATGTCACATAGTCGTGCTCTGTCCTCAATTCTTGTTATTTCTCTATGTTTTCCTTCTAAATTAGCCTATGAATATGAACACCTCTTGGCTCATATTTACACTAGTTTCCTTCATATATGAATATCGTTTAGGAAATATTAATTGCTCCTATATAATGTTCACTCACCTTCCCTATGTTAGCATAATGAAAGATTCTTAGCTGTCTTTCATTCCCTGACATCCATTTCATCCTCATTCAAGCCTGATATTATTCCTTGTTTAACTATTATGCTCTGTAGTTCCTTCTTTGCCGAAGAAAACACACTAGCAGCCCTTAATCCTTGACTCCATTCCCAATGCTCTAAACTTCTTACGCTTCGCATGCCAACTCTGCCTGAATAGATCATCCATCCCACCAAACTGAAACAAAAACCCATGTGCATCATATCTGGCCTGAAATCATTCCCTAAACAAAGTTAAATCCCAAAGAGAGAGCCCTCTCTGACTGTTGGTAGGCTAGGACCCGCAGTCCAAAGCTTGTTCTGTGGGTACCTCGGCTGTATCCCTTAAGGAGCCAAGGGACAACCTGAGCGATAACATAATGGCGACTCCACTGGGGACTCTGAATCATTTTTTTCATCACTGTAAACCCTGTTTTCTGGAGAAAGTGCTCCTTTTCTTCAGAAATTTTCATGTTTAGTTCTGATCTTTGATGGTGGAAAGAGATCAGGCACTCCAGAGTTAAGGCATCCACCTGGCGACTCCACTTCATTTTCAATCAAGACTCCACTGAGGAACGAACCAATTCTACAACCAAATAGTCCATATTCCAAAGAATTAACAGTAAGATACGATGACCGGGTTCGTGGAAGATCTTTCATTTGATAAAGCTTTAGATGAATTCAGGGAGAGTTTATTAGAACTTCAGCTTGATGAAGAATTTTTCAGGTTGGTGTTGTTAAAAACAGTAGGATGCCCGAGTAACCTTTTTCTTGATTTCGTTGTTGAAAGAGAATTTTTCCAAAATATTCCCTCCTTAAGTCATGAGGAAATGGTACTACCTTCTGACTTACAGATTGAGGATAATTATGCTTTCAAGGGAAATACTGAAGAATTAGTTCCAGGGCTTATTACTGAGGATGCAGTTGTTCCATCCGACCAAGAAGGCCCAGAAGAAACAATCCCACATGATTTTTTTATTGATCCTATAGCAGACTACATGGAACTTCTTCTTAACCTAATTTCTTTAGCATGCTTTCTCTGTAAGGACCAAATACATCAGCAATGGCCTTTCTATGCCGCAATTTTGATTATGGGGGCACATGACCGAATAGTGCTTCCAATTTCATTAACAATCAGTCAGCCAGTTCATCTCTTTCTACAGTTTCTTAAGTGGCTGCACTGGTTATTTGATTTCACCTAACAGCAAAGTAAGTGCTGATTAGGATAGGTAGGTAGGACTAATAAGGCAGCCGACAAAGGGAATTTTGTAGAGTACAACAACAATTAAAGATTAAGGCATTCTGACCTGCTGTTCTTGACTTTTTGCAAGGAAAAGCCATCCCCAAGTGGAGCCACTGTTAGCCTCCTGCTGCAGCAGGTTATTCATCTTTCATGATCAACATGTTTACAGGCCAAATATGTCATACTTTGCATGCCACAATGTTCCATATTTGCTGCTGAGGCAAAGAGGGCACAAACCTTGTCTGCAAACATTTGAGACAGACCAGTGTGATGAACGAGACCCAGACGAGAGGAAGCACAAGAGTTCATTCTTCAATTGGTGGTACTTTGGAATGTCCAGTGGTTTGGTTGTGTCTATATTTGTGCTCATGTACATCAAGAAGAATGTTGGATGGGGTTTTGGGTTTGGTATCCCAACCTTGGCAATGGAAATAGCACTCTCTGTTTTCATGTGTGGGACAAGATTGTACCAAATTGAAAAAACCATGTGTTCAAAAGGATAGTTTTTGTGAAGGAGCTAGAAAAGAACAAAGTTTCAGAAAAATCACAGCATTGCGTCCATTTTCTACTAAAGGTGCAATGGATGTAGTCCTAGATGACCTACTTGTAAATCATCCCTTATTTTTGGGTAGTGTTGTTGTTCTTTTGGCTGGGACAGGATTTGGTTCAGGTGATAAAGCCGTTGTAGAACTTCTAAAGCAAGTATGGTCAAGTGGTGGGTTAGATGTAAGCATCATTACAAAGCCATTCAGCTTTGAAGGTCAAAGGCACCAAAAAGAAGTGGAAGAACTGATTGTCAAACTCACAGAATTTTCAAACTTGAGCATTGTGGTAGACAGTGATGTGTTGCTGAAACGAGAAATGGTTACGTTGGTAGAAGCATTAAGGACTACAAATAATGTTGTCTTGCTAGCTATCATGGCCTTCTCTACTCTTATATCTGATAGCCACATGAAATTCCTTGACATTATTCCAGATGATACCAAAGTGGTGAGCACCTAAGATATCTTGAATATATTGCAACATTCGGGCAAAGCGGCCATTGGTTTTGGAGCTGGGTTCAGTGTGAAAGCATCAGTAGAAAGAGTTGTTTTTGATTGCCCTTTTCTTAGTGGTAGTTTGATTCAGGAAATAAAAAATGTAGTTATTTCTGTTACCAGTGCACATAGCATGGATGAAAGAGATATACAGGCTTCTATACATGCTTTTCGTCAAATAGCAAAGTCTAGTGCACAAATTATATGTTAAACTATACTTGAAACTGCATTAGAGCCTAATGTCATCATTTCAATAATCATCGTTATTGGGCTTGATAGACATTAATCAACCCCAAAGATGAATTTTTGGTCGCAACTATCATTGAGTCTACGCTTTCCCTTCTCACTTTTTCGGGATGGCTTAAAAAGTAATGTTGGTCAACCATCCTCACTGCCTAACAAGGCTTTCTACTTGGAAGATGCATTGTCAACAAAGGAGGATACTTTAAAGAATAATGCCCAAAAGCCACAGGATAATGATTTTCTTGTTCCCACAGTGTCAGAATTGATTCAAAGATTTTTCTAACTGTAGAAGGATTGATAATGACAGATTGAAGTCGCAACTATCAGGAAAACATAAACAATTTGCCGATGAAGTAAGTTGTACTTGCAGTCTGACTGATATAAACAGCGTGGTTGAAAATCCTAGAAGTGCAATGAAAAAATACATAATAAATGAAGAAGACATATTAAACACAGATAATGTGTTGGGTTCTTGTAAGTTGGATGGAATAGCATGTGATTCCAGAGAAAAAATCCTCTTGACCTTGATTCAGCTCAGGAAACATGTGATAATGATAAGTCTGGTCATACAATTCAATTTGTAAATCCAAGTTCATATATTGGTTCTAGAAGTGAAGCGATGCAGCAAAGGTTATCATCATCAAGTATAGGTGAAACAAGCTTATGTGCATCTTTTAACAGGGATGGATTTCAAATGGATTATCCTAAACATGATACAGAGGGCTGTGAAATTGCTAGGTCTTTTCAAGATGGATCCTCAATTGAAGATCAATATTCTGTACCCTTCTCTATGAATTTAGAAGTTTTTTTGGAGAAGAATGCTTCTGATAAAAATCACTAGCAGATATCTATCTTGGATGATACATCTAAAGTTGATAGTGATAACACTGAAAATTCAGTGTGTCATGCTAAAGGTTCTCGACCTTCTACACAATTCGTGGATAAAGAAAGGTTAATTTACTGGAATGAAGGGCTAGATCTATGTGTAGTAGAGGCATGGGCTCATGAACGAGCTTCTGAACAGAAGGATTCTGAGGTGGATAATTTGAGACTTCGAGTAGGTGGAAACCCAATTAATGGGGAAAATGTAAACCCATTGTCTAAGAAATATCAAGCAGGAGAAGAATTGCAATTGGAAAATAGCCAAGCTCAAACTCCGGTTGATGCGCATTTGTCTGTTCATAATGGTATAGCTGATGCAGGCTTGGGTGCTATTCTGGATATTTATCATGCTCCTTCGGCACTAGTTTCAGGGAAAGAAGCTGAAGAGTACAGAAAACAAAGATCACTTTCTGAGAGGGCAGCATCAATGCTTGAAACAGAGAGAGGTTTAAAGAAAAAATGTATTCGAGTCATAGAGATGCCATATAGGGGAGGGATATACAAAGGCCATTGTCAAGGGGGTCTTCCTTAAGGAAAAGGTCGCCTAAATCTCAAGGATGGAAGCTTCTATGATGGAATATGGAAGCATGGTAAGAAGTCTGGTGTTGGTGCATTTTACTACTCTAGTGGGGATGTGTTTCAAGGTTCATGGCGAGACGATCTCATGCATGGAAAGGGTTGGTTCTATTTTAAAAATGGTGACCGTTGGTTTGCTGACTTCTAGAAAGGAAAAGCCAATGGTGAAGGGCGATATTATTCAAGACACGGCCATGTGTTCTTCGGCCATTTTCAAGACAATATGCAACATGGAGAGGGCCTCTACATAGAATCAAATGGCACTAAGTGGCATGAAGTTTGGGATCAGGGAATACTTGTCAAATCGTAAAATGTTAGAATCAGAAGAAAGCACCACATAGGGAGATTGTATACAGATTTCGACTTCTTAACTATTAAATTCTCAGTTGTACAGTAATTCTTTAATAGGCAGCATTTCGACTTTAGAGAACCCACAGTCAAAATCTACATTAGTGCATTCGTTGTCCGTATGCATTTCATTGTTGGACCCAAAAAGATCAGCATTGGGAGCAGCTGGTTCAGCATGGGGAAATCATATCAGTGAGCCAGTTATACCTCCAAATCCTGAGACAGTGGATGGCATGCTACATGGCCTTCGTAAATTTCTAGAGCTGTTGAAAGTGTCTTCCGATGCAAATGTTCTGCCTAAAGAATATGGACAAGAGGGTGGAGATGATATTGACTTTGACCACTGACAATTATGCCACCCTATTGAATCTCTTCCTTTATGTCATAAGAATGACAATGGAGTAGCGCAGGACAAATGTGAATGTTTTTGGCAATGACCATTTCACCATAGGCAGCTGGGAACAGAAAGATTTTATTAGTAGAGATGGTCAGATGAAGTCAGATGACAACAATCTCTATATTTGTGTCGGGACAGCGTGTGTGTATCGTGTCGATAGTAGATACTCCGATGGGCATATTGAAAGTGAACTAAGTCAACAGGTCCCAAATTAATGGTAATAGCAGTTCAGATGTATCAAAAGAATAGAACTGGGGTCCTCGAATTAACAGAATAAAGAACCAGTGGACATCTCCAACTGGAGTCGAGAAACTGGAACAAATACTTCACCATATTTTAATGTTCGGGTTTCATCAAGGCATCCCATCAAGCATCTTCCCTTCGGCACAAATATTTGTGCCTTTCTTCTTAATTCCAGTAGTTTCCATAATCGAAATGATTGTAGGATCATTGAAAGATAAGGTTCAGAGTCTAGGGAATAGCCACAAGAAAGCATATCTATAACAACCTTGTGACTGTCACCAGAAAACATAATTTGTAGGACTTCAAGAGCCATCTCCCAATTAGTTAAGAGTTCATCTACATGTGTAATTTCCTGCTGCTATAAAGTTTCAAAGCTGTGCTCTTCAACTCCTAATAGTGGACCAGAAACTGTATGCAGATTCAAGGACCAGGCCGTATGTAAACTAGATGGAAAAAATCCAGGAATACTTCTTCAAATACTTTTCCCGGGCGCTCACCATCCTCTCTGAGAACAATCCTCTCACTGGCGCTCGAGGAGAAATCTGTCGGTAGTGCTTGCTCAAAAACAAACTGCACACAAAAAGCAAGCGTTGAGCGATAGATCAATGCCGCAGTGGTGGCTGTGATAGCGTGATGCCACAGTGGTGGGAATTTCATATAGAATTCGCAGTTTGTGTTTTATTAGATAATCATAATGGTGTGGTGTGACTATGCACTGCGAATCACATCGATGAACCACAACCAACCATGGGAAAGATGATGGAGCTTTTGCGGTATCTGAAGATACAGAGAATGAACCACTTGGACGTGGCACAAAGATCAGATTTCACCTTAAAGATGAAGCCAACGAATATTTAGATGAGACTAAATTGAAAGATCTCGTAAAGAAATATTCTGAATTCATTAATTTCCCCATCTTTCTCTGGGCAAGCAAAAAATGTGATTGAACAGTTCAAAGACATTCATCAAAATCAAATAAAGTGGCTCAGAGCCATAAAAGATCACCAAGTCATTATTAAACGTATTAAAGCCAGCTGAGGCAGCAGAACCGCCTAAACGGTGCTGATAAAAGGATTTAAAGCCCATCTGTTGCAAAAGCGGTGTACAGAGACACATATGCATATTGTTTTCATATTCAAGGCGCAATTATGGCCAAATAGCCAGCGCATCACAAGAAATGACCCATACTTAAACTCAATTTTGTTGTTGCTGCCTCCACCGCAACTTAAATAGATATTTTATGCATTTAATTCAGTACAGATTAGGTTAGAAGATGTGACTCCATCAGATCTATCTGAGATCTATTTGTTATAGATATTTTGCCTATTTAAACAACGTTGTTCGTTGTTCAAAAGGTGTGAGAGTGGTTGATCAATAATCTCATTTGAGACTTGCGTTGTATGCTTTGAGAGATTTAATAAACAGTGATTACTGGAATATCTTATGTTTGGACTATTTAATGTGGATTCCATGGCTGAAGAATAAGATTACATGATTCTTGTGCTTCTTCATGGACTAATAAGTTTTTCTCATCTCTTTCTACAGTTGCTATGTTTGCTATACCGTATCTGTGTCATGATCTAAAATTACAGGAAGAAAGAATAGCTCAGATGTCACATAGCCGTGCTCTGTCCTCAATTCCTATTATTTCTCTATTTTTTCCTTGTAAATTAGCCTATGAATATGAATACCTCTTGGCTCATATTTACACTAGTTTCCTTCATATATGAATATCGTTTAGGAAATATTAATTGCTCCTATATAATGTTCACTCACCTTCCCTCTGTTAGCATAATGAAAGCTTCTTAGCTGTCTTTCATTCCCTGACATCCATTTCATCCTCATTCAAGCCTAATATTATTCCTTGTTTAAATATTAGGCTCTGTAGTTCCTTCTTTTCCGAAGAAAACACACTAGCAGCCCTTAATCCTTGACTCCATGCCCAATGCTCTAAACATCTTACGCTTCGCATGCCAACTCTGCCTAAATAGATCATCCATCCCACCAAACTCAAACAAAAACCCATGTGCATCATATCTAGCCTGAAATCATTCCCTAAACAAAGCTAAATCCCAAAGAGAGAGCCCTATCTGACTGCTGGTAGGCTAGGACCGGTAGTCCAAAGCTTGGTTTGTGGTTACCTCGGCCGTATCCCTTAAGGAGCCAAGGGACAACCTGAGCGATACCATAATGGCGACTCCACTGGGGACTCTGAATCATTTTGTTCATCACTGTAAACCCCATTTTCTGGAGAAAGTGCTCCTTTTCTTCAGAACTTTTCATTTTTAGTTCTGATCTTTGATGGTGGACAGAGATCAAGCACTCCAGAGTTAAGGCATCCACCTGGTGACTCCACTTCATTTTCAATCAAGACTCCACTGAGGAACGAACCAATTCTAAAACCAAATAGTCCATATTCCAAAGCATTAACAGTAAGACAGGATGACCGGGTTCGTGGAAGATATTTCATTTGATAAAGCTTTAGATGAATTCAGGGAGAGTTTATCAGAACTTCAGCTTGATGAAGAATTTTTCAGATTAGTGTTGTTAAAAATAGTAGGACTCCCGAGTAACCTTTTTCTTGATTTAGTTGTTGAAAGATATGAAAATGAAATTGAACTCTTACAATCTCAAATTCTGTCATGTAATTTTCGTGATCCTAAAGAATTTTTCCAAAATCTTCCCTCCCCACGTCATGAGGAAATGGTACTACCTTCTGACTTACAGATTGAGGATAATTATGCTTTCAAGGCAAAGACTGAAGAATTAGTTGCAGGGCTTATTACTGAGGATGCAGCTGTTCCATCCGACCAAGAAGGCCCAGAAGAAAGAATCCCACATGATGTTTTTATTGATCCTATAGTAGACTACATGGAACTTCTTCTTAACTTAATTTCTTTAGCATGATTTCTCTATAAGGACCAAATACATCAGCAGTGGCCTTTCTATGCCACAATTTTGATTATGTGGGCACATGACCGAATAGTGCTTCCAATTTCATTAACAATCAGTGAGCCGGTTGATCTCTTTCTACAGTTTCTTAAGTGGCTGCACTGGTTATTTGATTTCACCTAACAACAAAGTAAGTGCTGATTAGAATAGGTAGGTAGGATTAATAAGGCAACCGACAAAGGGAATTTTGTAGAGTACAGCAACAATTAAAGATTAAGACATTCTAACCTGCTGTTCTTGACTTTTCGCAAGGAAAAGCCATCCCCAAGTGGAGCCACAATTAGCCTCCTGTTGCAGCAGGTTATTCATCTTTCATGATTGACATGTTTACAGGCCAAATATGTCATAAGTTTCATGCCGCAATGTTCCATATTTGCTATTGAGGCAAGGAGGGCACAAACCTTGTCTGCAAACATTTGAGACAGACCAGTGTGATGACCGAGACCCAGACTAGAGGAAGCACAAGAGTTCATTCTTCAATTGGTGGTACTTTGGAATGTCCAATGGTTTGGTTGTGTCTATATTTGTGCTCATGTACATTCAAGAAGAATGTTGGATGGGGTTTTGGGTTTGGTATCCAAACCTTGGCAATGGTAATAGCAGTCTCTGTTTTCATGTGTGGGACAAGATTGTACCCATTTGAAAAAACCATGTCTTCAAAAGGATAGTTTTTGTGAAGGAGCTGGAAAAGAACAAAGTTTTTGAAAAATCACAGGATTTCCTCCATTTTCTACTGAAGGTGCAATGAATGTAGTCCCAGATGATCTACTTATAAATCATCCCTCATTTTTGGGTACTGTTTTTGTTCTTTTGGCTGGGACAGGATTTGGTTCAGGTGATAAAGCCGCTGTAGAACTTCTAAAACAAGTATGGTCAAGTGGTGGGTTAGCTGTAAGCATCATTACAAAGCCATTCAGCTTTGAAGGTCAAAGGCGCCAAAAAGAAGTGGAAGAACTGATTGTCAAACTCACGGAATTTTCAAACTTGAGCATTGTGGTAGACAATGATGTGTTGCTGAAACGGGAAATGGTTACGTTGGCAGAAGCGTTAAGGACTACAAATAATGCTGTCTTGCTAGCTATCATGGCCTTCTCTACTCTTATATCTTATAGCCACATGAAAGTCTTTGACATTATTCCAGATGATACCAAAGTGGTGAGCACCTCAAATATCTTGAATATATTGCAACATTCGGGCAAAGCGGCCATTGGTTTTGGAGTTGGGTTCAGTGTGAAAGCTTCAGTAGAAAGAGCTGCTTTTGACTGCCCTTTTCTTAGTGGTAGCTTGATTCAGGAAATAAAAAATGTAGTTATTTTTGTTACCAGTGCACATAGCATGGATGAAAGAGATATACATGCTGCTATACGTGCTTTTTGTCAAATAGCAAAGTCTAGTGCACAAATTATATGTTCAACTATACTTGAAACTCCATTAGAGCCTAATGTCATCATTTCAACAATCATAGTTACTAGGCTTGATAGACATTAATCAACCCCAAAGATGAATTTTTTGTCGCAACTATCATTGAGTCTGCGCTTTCCCTTGTCACTTTTTCGGGATGGCTTAAAAAATAATGTTGGTCAACCATTCTCACTGCCTAACAAGGCTTTCTGCTTGGAAGATGCACTGTCAAAAAAGCATGATACTTTAAAGAATAATGCCCAAAAGCCACAGGATAATTATTTTCTTGTCCCCACAGAGTGTCAGAATTGATTCAAAGATTTTTCTAACTGTAGAAGGATTGATAATGACAGATTGAAGTCACAGCTATCAGGCAAACATAAACAGTTTGCCGATGAAGTAAGTTGTACTTGCAATCTGACTGATATAAACAGCGTGGTTGATAATCCTAGAAGTGAAATGAAAAAATACATAATAAATGAAGAAGACATATTAAACATAGATAATATGCTGGGTTCTTGTAATTTGGATGGAATAGCATGTGATTCCAGAGAAAAAAACCTTCTTGACCTTGATTCAGCTCAAGAAACATGTGATAATGATAAGTCTGGTCATACAATTCAGTTTGGAAATCCAAGTTCATATATTGGTTCTAGAAGTGAAGCGATGCAGCAAAGGCTATCATCATCAAGTACATGTGAAACAAGCTTATGTGCATCTTTTAATAGGGATGGATTTCAAATGGATTATCCTGAACATGATACAGAGGGCTGTGAAATTGCTAGGTCTTTTCAAGATGGAGCCTCAATTGAAGATCAATATTCTGTACCCTTCTCTATGAATTTAGAATTTTGTTTGGAGAAGAATGCTTCTGATAAAAATCACCAGCAGATATCTATCTTGGATGATACATCTAAAGTTGATAGTGATAAAACTGAAAATTCAGTGCCTCATGCTGAAGGTTCTCGACCTTCTACACAATTCATGGATAAGGAAAGGTTAATTTACTAGAATGAAGGGCTATATCTATGTGCAGTAGAGGCATGGGCTCATGAACGAGCTTCTGAACAGAAGGATTCTGAGGTGGATAATTTAAGACTTCGAGTAGGTGGAAATCTAGTTAATGGGGAAAATGTCAACCCATTGTCTAAGAAATATCAAGTAGGAGAAGAATTGCAATTGGAAATTAGCCAAGCTCAAACTCCGATTGATGCACATTTGTCTGTTCAGAATGGTATAGTTGATGCAGGCTTGGGTGCTATTCTGGATATTTATCGTGCTACTTCGGCACTAGTTTCAGGGAAAGAAGCTGAAGAGTACAGAAAACAAAGATCACTTTCTGAGAGGGCAGCATCAATGCTTGAAACAGAGAGAGGTTTAAAGAAAAAATGGAGTCGATTCATATAGATGCCATATAGGGGAGGAATATACAAAGGTCGTTGTCAAGGGGGTCTTACTGAAGGAAAAGGTCACCTAAATCTCAAGGATGGAAGCTTCTATGATGGAATATGGAAGCATGGTAAGAAGTCTGGTGTTGGTGCATTTTACTACTCTAGTGGGGATGTGTTTCAAGGTTCATGGCGAGATGATCTCATGCATGGAAAGGGTTGGTTCTATTTTAAAAATGGTGACCGTTGGTTTGCTGACTTATGGAAAGGAAAAGCCAATGGTTAAGGGCGATATTATTGAAGACACAGCCATGTGTTCTTCGTCCATTTTCAAGACAATATGCGACATGGAGAGGGACTCTACATAGAATCAAATGGCACTAAGTGGCATGAAGTTTGGATTCAGGGAATACTTGTCAAATCATAAAATGTTAGAATCAGAAGAAAGCACCACATAGGGAGATTGTATACAGATTTCGACTTCTTAACTGTTAAATTCTCAGTTGTGTAGTAATTCTTTAATAGGCAGCATTTCGACTTTAGAGAACCCACAGTCAAAATCTACATTAGTGCATTTGTTGTCCGTATGCATTTCATTGTTGGACCCAAAAAGATCAGCATTGGGAGCAGCCGGTTCAGCATGGGGAAATCATATCAGTGAGCCAGTTATACCTCCAAATCCTGAGACAGTGGATGGCATGCTACATGGCCTTCGTAAATTGCTAGAGCTGTTGAAAGTGTCTTCTGATGCAAATGTTCTGCCTACAACATATGGAGAAGAGGGCGGAGATGATATTGACATTGACCGCCGACAATTATGCCGCCCTATTGACTCTCTTCCTTTGTGTCATAAGAATGACAATGGAGTACCACAGGATAGATGTGAATGTTTTTCGTGATGACCATTTCACCATAAGCAGCTGGGAACAGAAAGGTTTTATTAGTAGAGATGGTCAGATGAAGTCAGATGGCAACAATCTCTATATTTCTGTCGGGACAGCGTGTGTGTATCGTGTCGATAGTAGATACTCCGATGGGCATATTGAAAGTGAACTAAGTCAGCAGGTCCCAAATTAATGGTAATAGCAGTTCAGATGTATCAAGAGAACAGAATTGGGGTCCTCGAATTAACAGAATAAAGAACCAGTGGACATCTCCAACTGGAGTCGAGAAGCTGGAACAAATACTTCACCATATTTTAATGTTCGGGTTTCATCAAGGCATCCCATCAAGCATCTTCCCTTCGGCACAAATATTTGTGCCTTTATTCTTAATTCTAGTAGTTTGCATAATCGAAATGATTGTAGGATCATTGAAAGATAAGGTTCAGAGTCTGGGGAATAGCCACAGGAAAGCATATCTATAACAGCCTTGTGTCTATCACCGGAAAACATAATTTGTAGGACTTCAAGAGCCATGTCCCGATTAGTTAAGAGTTCATCTAGATGTGTAATTGCCTGCTGCTGTAAATTTTCAAAGCTTCGCTCTTCAACTCCTAATAGTGGACCAGCAACTATATGCAAATTCAAGGACCAGGCCGTATGTAAAGAAGATGGAAAAAAGCTAGGAATACTTCTTCAAATACTTTTCCCGGGCGCTCACCATCCTCTCTGAGAAAAATCCTGTCACCGGCGCTCAAGGAGAAATCTGTCGGCAATGCTCATTAGAAACAAACTGCACAGAAAAAGCAAGCGTTGAGCGATAGATCAATGCCGCAATGGTGGGAGTGATAGCGTGATGCCACAGTGGTGGGCATTTCATATATAAATCGCAGTTTGCGTTTTATTAGATAATCATAATGGTGTGGTGTGACTATGCCCTGCGAATCACATCGATCAACCACAACCAACCGTGGGAAAGCTAATGGAGCTTTTGCGGTATCTGAAGATACAAAGAATGAACCACTTGGACATGGCACAGAGATCAGATTGCACCTTAAAGATGAAGCTAGCGAATATTTAGATGAGACTAAATTGAAAGATCTGGTAAAGAAATATTCTGAATTCATTAATTTCCCCATCTATCTCTGGGAAAGCAAAAAAGGTGATTGAATAGTTCAAAGACCTTCATCAAAATCAAATAAAGCGGTGCAGAGCTATCAAAGATCAACAAGTCATTATTAAACATATTAAAGCCACCTGAGGCAGCGGAACTGCCTAAACGGTGCTGATAAAAGGATTTAAAGCCCATCTGTTGCAGAAGCGGTGTACAAAGACACATATGGGTATTGTTTTAGTATTCAAGGCGCAATTATGGCCAAATAGCCAGCGCATCACAAGAAATGACCCATACTTAAACTCAATTTTGTTGTTGCTGCCTCCACCGCAGCTTAAATAGATATTTTATGCATTTATTTCAGTACAGATTAGGTTAGAAGATGTGAATCCATCAGATCTATCTGAGATCTGTTTGTTATAGATATTTTGTCTATTTAAACATCGTTGTTCATTGTTCAAAAGGTGTGAGAGTGGTTGATGGATAATCTCGTTTGAGACTTGCGCTGTATGATTTGAGAGATTTAATAAACAATGATTGTTGGAATATCTTATGTTTGGACTGTTTAATGTGGATTCGATGGCTAAAGAATAAGATTACAGGATTCTTGTGCTTCTTCATGGACTAATAAGTTTTTCTCATATCTTTCTACAGTTGCTATGTTTGCTATATCATATCTATGTCATGATCTACAATTGCAGGAAGAAAGAATAGTTCAGATGTCACATAGCCATGCTCTGTCCTCAATTCCTGTTATTTCTCTATGTTTTCCTTCTAAATTAGCCTATGAATATGAATACCTCTTGGCTCATATTTATGCTAGTTTCCTTCATATATGAATATCGTTTAGGAAATCTTAATTGCTCCTATATAATGTTCACTCACCTTCCCTCTGTTAGCATAATGAAAGCTTCTTAGCTGTCTTTCATTCCCTGACATCCATTTCATCCTCACTCAAGACTGATATTATTCCTTGTTTAACTATTATGCTCTGTACTTCCTTCTTTGCCAAAGAAAACACACCAGCATCCCTTAATCCTTGACTCCATGCCCAATGCTCTAAACTTCTTACGCTTCACATGCCAACTCTGCCTGAATAGATCATCCATCTCGCCAAACTCAAACAAAAACCCATGTGCATCATATCTAGCCTGAAATCATTCCCTAAACAAAGCTAAATCCAAAAGAGAGAGCCCTCTTTGATTGCTGGTAGGCTAGGACTGGCAGTCCAAAGCTTGGTCTGTGGTTACCTCGACCGTATCCCTTAAGGAGCCAAGGGACAACTTGAGCGATAACAGCTTGATTTCTCTCCTCCTTGATAGAGTTTGCAACTCCTCTCGTACTTGTCCCACTTAGAGAAAACCTGTAGAAACAAGGTAACGGGGCACCATCAAAGCATCTCGATCTATTACATCATAAACAATGTAGAATCAGAAATACATTGAGCATACAATGGAATTTACAAATAACAAGATTCACAACTACACGATTGTATGGAGGAAAACGAAAAGAAATTTATTAAAACAGAAGGGAGTATTACAACCCAGCTATCTGATCCAGCATCACCCTCCCAACATCATATCCCTCTTCACCTCATGAAAAGCAAGATCACCAAAAAATACAATGCTTCTTCTCAAAGACAAACTATCAACACTTCCTTACAAATTACAAAATTACCACCTCCAGATCTCTCAGATGAGGGATCCATTTATAGATGTTTCCAAAGGTGTGAGTCATCTCTGGGTTTTTGATTAGTGTCATTCCGCTTGTAGTTATTAGTTCCACTTGGAGATTTCTTGGATCTCTTACTCATCCCTGAGCGAATTCAGAGAGGAAAGTGTCATAGGAGAAGTTTCTAGAAGATTCCATCATCATCCACTTAGCAACCTGTCTCAGACATTTGTCCATTCTTGCTCATCACACCCCACAGAAGGCCTCTTCAGTATGCATCACACCTAGCTAGTGTAGGAGTTAGTATGCATTGCACCATGACAATGGAGCAGTCATTATGGTCTAGTTTTGGCGAGTTTTGAGTGGTTTTTCAGGTGGAACTTCTAGGGAATGATGTAATCAGTTATGAAACAACACTTTTAGGGGTTAAAGAACCCTTGTTTTATCGACATATAAGATTGGGGTTGCAGTGCCCAAATATGTCTATAACAGTGCACGACAGAGAACGCGATGATGACGTAGATGGTAGCTACAAAATGTTTGCCCAAGAGTGAGGACAGGTGAGGACATCGGAGGATAGAAGAATATCACGGGGTGATGGAGAATATTGCACTTATGATTTAGATGGGGAAGAAGAAGGTGGCGGAATAGGTTGAATAGAGTAACCACACTACACTGCAACATGGTGACAAAATCGTTGTATTGCGTAAGGGCCCAGGATTTTAAACTGCCAAAGTATGATGGGTTGATTATGGTAGATCAATTCCTGACCAAATTTGAAATCATAGTACTAGAGCACCAACAGTTTGATGTGATGAGATGGGCACTGCATGTGACATCTGCATGATGGTGGGGTACACATGAAGGAACTTTCAAAGACTAGCACGCCTGCAGGCGCATAATGAAGATCGGATTTGGGAAGCCAGAACTACACATAGCAGAGAAATACAATGGACGTGATGATCTGTGGATGCACCTGACCAGGTGGATCAAAGCATACAGAGAGGAACGTCAGCCAGAATGGGTGCACTTATTTTCTCACACCCCGAACATCATTCCCAGAAACTGGTACATGAAAACGGAGCTCCGACATGACACAGACGAGTGCGATATCTTGTGCGCAGGGTTTTGTTGACATTCTTGTTCGAAGATCAATGGATTGATCCCATGGATGAAGCGTTATAGTTGGTAAAGCCTGCCATATTCAAGACAACATTAGAGCCAGAGGAAACTGTGCAGCCTGACTGGTCGCGACAACTGAGACAGGCCCTCGAATGTTATACTGTCCAAGTAGAAGATGATGAGGATGACCCGTGAAACATCAAGATTTTTGAACTAGAGGGGAATTGGGAGGTGCACGGACCTAAAGTTGAAGATCCATATATCATGATGCCATTAAAAACAAAACAAGTTAATATTGGAACTGAAGAAGAACCGAAGTATGCAACACTTGGGGACTACTGGGACGATGCCACAGTGGAGAAGGTCGTCGAATTGCTTCGAGAATACCAAGATTTTTTCCCAACAAAGATCAAGGAACTAAAAGGGATCCTAGGAGACTTAGGAATGATGAAGATAACATTAAAGCTAGATGCAAAAATATGGGGGGGCAGGAAGCCTACTCTTTCATGGATGGGTTCTTAGGATACCATTAGATCAAGATCACGTTAGAGGAAGCCTACTAAGTTTGCTATTGAATGGGGTTGTTTTTAGTACACAATATGCCCTTGGGACTAAAGAATGAGTCGGCAATTTTTTCACGAATAGTAGTCGCGGCATTCAAAGAATTTATCCACAAGTTCTTGGAAGTCTACCTTGATGACTGGACCATGTTTGGACTGGTTAAGAAGCACATAGTGAGCTTATAGTTGATCCTGGATAGTTGACACTGACATTAGATTCTTCTAAACTTCAAGAAGTGTGCTTTCCTCTACCCATTCCGGAACCTGCTAGGCCACGTGATCTATAAGAAAGTCCTGATGGTGGATCTGGAAAATATCGCATCATAGTCAATTTGAAAGCACTGTGAAGTGTCAAGTAATTACGTGTTAGACTAGGACACATAGGCTACTATCGAAAGTTCATCAAAAGCTATGCTCAGATCATGACTCTGATGGAACAGTTGCTGAAGAAGGACACTACATATTGCTGGAATGAGGAATGTAAAAAAAGTCTGGAGACGCTTAAGGAAAAGATGGCATCGGCCCCTAAATTGGTCTTTCCAAAATGGGACATCGAATTTCATGTGCACGTTGACACGTCATGTATCGCATTAGGGGCAGTACTTATGCAACCAGGCGTGGAGGGAATTGACCACCTGATTGCATTCACAAGTCGCCAGTTGTCAAAATATGACAATAATTACTCCACTTCTGAGTGCAAGGGATTAGCAATGGTATACGTGATTCAAAAATTCCACCACTATCTGCTTGGAGGTCACTTTAAGATGTATACCGATCACTTGTCATTAAAATACCTAGTGAATAAGCCTATGTTGGGGGGGTGCATTTGTAGATGGTCGCTATTATTCCAGGAGTATGACTTTGAGGTCATCGTCAAGCTAAGATGTCTAAATGCAGGCCTAGATCACCTATCACAAATTGAGACCGAAAAAGAACCCACAAGTCTAGAGGACAGACTTTCGAATTCTCAGCTATATGTGGTGTGCATAGCGAATGGTCATTTTGAAGATATAATCCATTTTTTAACTACAGGGACTGCACCGATGGGCAACGATGAGATCTTGCATCGATATGTCCTGGAGTTCAAGCTAGGACAAATCCGGGCCGAGACACATGGGGGGTTGATAGCGGGCATTATGCGGGTCATGCCACATCCCAGAAGATACTTCACATAGGATTATGGTGGCCTACTCTGCATCAGGATTTGAAAGCACATTTTTGAGTCTGTGACATATGTTAATGAACATGGGAACCATCACAGAGAGATAAAATGCCACTCCAGCCACAAATGACATTATAGGCCTTCAAAAAATGGGCAATTGATATCGTAGGACCTATCAAGCCTTGAGGGAAAATCAGTGCACGCTACATCATCATAGCGACAAATCATTTGACCAATGGGCCGAAGCACAGCCGGTTAAGGATTGCACGACTGCAACAGCTACGTAGTTTTTGTTCAAGAACATAGTAACAAGGTTTAGATGTCCCAAAATTGTCATGAAGGATTGGGGAATGCATTTTCTGAATGAAATAATCATCACACTCACTGTGGAATTCCAGATATATCACCAACAAAGTATGTCGTACAACCCGCAAGTGAATGGGACTGTGAAGGGATTCAACGAAATCTTAGAGACCGCATTGACCAAGGTCTATAATGTGTGATGAAATGACTAGGACTTATGCATCCCTGCTATGCTATGGGCATACCGAACCACCTACAAGAAGTTGATGGGCCAAACACCTTTTCAATTAGTCTATGGCAAGGAGGCCATTATGCGTATGGAATATATTGTACGTAGTTTGCGGATCACGACAATCACAGGTATGGAAAACTGCGGGGCTTTGGAAGAAAGGCTTGTGCAGCTCAAAGAACTGGAGGAGGAATGGTTTTTGGTTGGATTCCATTAGCAAGTATAGAAACAATGTTAAAAAGCATGACATGATCGCCATATCAAGTTGTGCACTTTCACGAAGAAT
This sequence comes from Pinus taeda, assembly GCA_000404065.3. Lineage (NCBI taxonomy): Eukaryota > Viridiplantae > Streptophyta > Pinopsida > Pinales > Pinaceae > Pinus > Pinus taeda. Next base: position 82,824 of record APFE030728780.1, read on the forward strand.
GATTTATTATTTCTATATATTAGTAAATTTGAGAAATTCCCTCGCAAACTCTTAATGCATTGGTTGGGACCCTTTGTCGTCAAATAAGTTACCGATGGGGGTGCGGTTCAGTTTGCCAAAATTAATGGGACCCCTTCCCAGGTCGACGAAATGGTGGTCACATGAAGCTCTATATGTGCAGGTTTCCCACCTGACTAACTGTTTAAGGGACAGTCTCACGACTCTAGCCAGTTGAAAGAGAGCATGGGATGGTAAAGCAGACTGGGAGGAAGAGGCATGAGTACCACGATACGTGTCAATCTGGCTCATCATCAAGATCGCAGCTCCGCAGTTAGAAGCACACTGCAGTGTTACACCGAGCAGAGGTGACCATTCATGTCACTATTCACGACAAGATGTCTGCATTATGGTTAAAGGGAGCGAGTGGCGGGCAATTAAGAGGAAGAGTATGAGCCATACATGGCACGATTTGCCATAGAATATCTACGGGGACACTGGAATAGGCGAGAATCAAGGAATTTGAATTTTGAATCACTTATAAATCACTGAGGAGCATCCATGAGGTGAACTATAGTTCCACCAAGGGTATGCTAAGAATTGATATGGAGCTGGTTAGTATCTCTGCACAAGGGATAAGCCCGAGGGTGGTGATATGGCTGATGGAGTAGCAGGACTATCTAAGGAGCATGGTGTTGACAGTCATGAGCATTCCGTAGTCGGCTGCCTTGATAGTAGGGGATACACTAGAAAAAGGGAGACACGAAGCAGACTTGGTCCGGATGTCGTCACCTCACCAATAGGTAGGTCAGAATACCACAACAATTTAGCAAAAGAATGGAAAAATGGAGACCACAAGTGGAAAAAACGTTACTAAGGCATCTATGAAAGACCTTAAGAAGTGGGATCTCATGGACAACAGCAAAAATATTGCAAAATTGTAACATAAGCTACAACAAACAGTGCGAAGAGCGGATACAAAGGTTGGAAGTGGCTGCGGTGGTACAAGGAGGTTCTGTACACAGCTCCCCTACTCAAGCTAAAATATGATGAGGGGGTGTTCTGTGTTACCGAGCTGAGCAGAATGAGCAGCATCGGTTGCAATAACTTGTAAGAACTTTGAAGTAGGAGTCAGATGAAGCATTGTAGGAGACAACGAAGAAGAAATAGGATGACGAGAGTCACTCAAAGGGAGGTGAACCATAAAGCCAAGGTAGCGCATCCTGCCACACCAATGAGTGACTCGAGATGAGTTACGATAATTGTGTTGGGGGACTATTAGCTAGCGTAGGTCCTGCATAACAGTTTTGGGTCTAATAGCATAGAAATTAGGATAAAAATATTGTAAACCTCCAAAATATGTGAACCGCGAAATGTAAAATACCAAGTCAAAGGGTTGTTCACCCAAAAAATAATATAACATAATAGGAAGTAAGTCAATTTGTGGACCATAGATATGTATAAATAGAGTGCAGCTATATGAGGGAAAGGTAGTTCTTTTTGGTCATGATCTTGGAGCCAAATTGTAATGGGTTGTTAGAAGGAGTCTGAAAGTGTCTGTAAGTCTGAGTCGAGGGTTTAGGTAGAGGATAGAGGCTCTATAGCTATGTGTGCAAAGGCTTGGAAGAGTGCACAGCTGTGTGCGCGGACCCCTACAACTGAGTGCACAGGGTGGATCTGGATGTAGAGGTGTTAAGTGGAAATACAGTTAAGTTCATTCTGAAAATTATGTGTGATCTCTGAACTACCGTGAATATGGCATTTTTGTATGGTTAATAAGGTTGTTTTGGTCTACGTGCATTGATTCTTGAATACTTATGAATCAGGTTTTAATCTTAATACGTGAACTGAATAAAAATGATAAATGTTTTCTTAAAGACCTCTTTAAAGTAAATCTGATATGCAATACTTCATCCACTAGATTAGATCTATAGATTGTGCGAGGTATTTAGGAACCACATGAATACAGTGTAGCGCGAAGCTGCAAAATGGAGTGCAAAACCTCAAAACCACATCTAGACATCCCAAGGGTGCGGAAACCTGGTTCCAGCACCCTCCCCTACTACCTCGGGTAAGACCTCAGTCCACACTTCACAGGCTATCACCGAAAGGGCCAGTAGCTGTGGGATTTGCTTGGTTAAATAATTCTTCTGAACCTAGGTTAGGCCTTTATAAGACAACAAATGGTTGTTGCCAAGACCGGTATCTAGGTAAGGGGTGTCTGGTGTGAAACGTAGGGACGTTACAAAGAAGACCGTTGAAGGATTGAAGGGATCAAGGGTAACTATGGCGAGCGTGATTCAGTTACCAGTGTTCAAAGGAGCAAGAGGTGAAGACCCAGATCAATTCTAGTTTGTGCTAACATCGGTATGGAACGTGCAACAAATCGTGGATGATAATATTAGAAAGGCTACCTTAGTTAGTGTGCTGTAGGGGTAAGCACTGACATGGTACATATAATATTTAGGAAAGCACCCAACGGCGGGGATAACTGAAATTTAGACTGAATTGAAGAAGGAGTTTAGCCAGCTATAGGGTTCAAAGAAATTGTGATCACGCTTGGAGAAACTCCATGGGGTTTAGACCAAAGACTAACAGTATTATTCACGAGGCTAATATGACATTGATGGATGTGTAGCACTGCACTTCGTTTATGGCATCCTTAACACCACATCTAAGGGCGACTCCATCACAACAGAAGATCTCAACCTAGGTCGAAGCACTGGAAACGGAAATGAGGTTACACGAAACTCCATTGCAAGACCCAGGGTTGGGAGTTTAGCAAATACAAGTGCATATCCAAGATTTATGTGTTCAAATGAAGCAGCTAAAACAAGAAAAGATACTGCGAGCAGAAGTTCAGGAAGAAGTATGGTGTATAAAGTGCAGAAGCCACGGACATGATAAAGATCACTACTAGGTCATACTAAATTTGGTGGCAATAGCTGGACCAACACTATTGCGACCAGAGGCACAGACAGGACCGAGAACCACAGATCCGCTCTAGTGTGCAATCTGTCAGGTGGGAAGAAAGCAAAACACTAATAACTATCATCTATTACCAAAATACAACCAGACCCCCCTGTTATCTCAAAATCTGACCCTGGAAGGCTGTAGACTAGGAAGACCTCAAGTAACTATTTCAAACCTACTTTAGGCTGAGGCTTAGCCTCCTCAACCTGAGAGGGCTCTCTCTAAATGGATTAATGATTTTGATTAAAGGTAAGATGGCTAACTCTTATAGAACAACTGTGACAAATATGAATGGTTGAAACACATTTAACAACTATCCATTGGGCTTATGGAGTCAACAACACCTCAATATCACAATGAACTCAACCTTACATGGAAGTCAGGGCATTCTGCATTTAAACATTCAGAACACAAACTCATATGGGACCACACAATTTATAAATGTATACATGAAGTCAGAGCACATTCAGTGAATTCTGAGTGATTATAAATCCATACCACTGTAAGAATTAAGAAAAGGACAATATCACATATTCTGAACATAAAAAATCCTTCATGAATCCTGAGAAGTAAAGTCAAATATGTATTACTGAAAATGAGTCTTACATAAGCCAAATACAAGCTTTTCCATAAAATTTACAACCCTTTGTACATTGCTCTTTCTCTTATTTATAGAGTTCTTCTACCTGATTGAGATTACTCCTCTAGCATGAGGGAAAGTCGAATTCTCCTTGCTATGATGACACCTATTAACATTTAAAACTAACCAATAAATACAACTGACTGCTAACTAGCAGTTTTAGAGACCTAAGACAATTAGGATTCTATCTCTTCATCATGATTACAACAACCTTATCTAAAAATTTAAAACATTCTTTGACACTTAAAACTCCATGAAGTCAAACTTGATGAAGCCTCCCACGTGGTCATCTGACTGTTGAAGACAAACCCTAGAAATTAGGGAACATGTTTCCCTGTTTTTAGGTTTAGGATCCCTGACAATGGCACGTGGGACAGAGCCTTTATCTCCTCATCCGTGACACATTTTTCAAAACTGAAGGAATTTTTTGTAGTACAGGATGTCTAGAACAAAAACCTCTCTTGGTTTTCTAAAATACTTCTCCAGCTGTTCAGAATTGATCCTTTAAGAAGACGTGTAAAACAGGAAATTTTGATTTTGAAAAACTGCACCTACAGCAGTTTCGTAGTGCAAGTTTGGTCCTTCATTTCTCCCAGCTCATGATGTATTTGAGGAACGGAAGGAGGTTTATGTGAAACAATCCATTTTGAACAAAAAACACTCTTGTTTTTTTGAAACACCGTCCCTACCTCCCAGAATGTGCCTTTGAAAAATAGGTGTAAAACAGAGAAATATGCCTGTGAAAAACTTGTACCTACAGCAGTTTCGTAGCGCAAGTTTAATCACCCATTTCTCCCAGCTCATAATTCATTTGAAGAAACTGAAAGAGTCTTTTGTATTTAAGTATGTTAGGAATAAAAACCTCTTTCAATTTTCCAAAATATCATTTTAGTTGCTCTGGAGACCTCCTGGAAGTTGACTACTTAAAACCATTTTTCTCCTGAAAAAGGTTGCTTCAGTTACCCTGGTTGTTCTTCATACAATTGCATTGGATTATCTTGTTTTACATACACTTTAGACTTGACCAAAAACTGCTTTGAAGCTTCCTGAAGCATCATGAACAAAACTTACATCAATGAATGATCATCTTCATAAACTTTCTTTCAAAAATATTTGTCGTTTGTCACTTAAAATTGGTCAACTTCATTAAAATATGTAGCTACAGCAGTTTCGTTGCGTGCTACGAAACTGCTGTGTAATCACCAAAACACAGTTTTAATGCCAATTCAACTCTGTTTATCTTTCCTTTGCTTGAAATGGCCTTTCCATCTACCATGAAGTTGTTCAAAACTTACATGCCTTGCTTGAGCCTTCAAAGAACTCTGATGTATGCTGACCCTGACTTTGCCAAGGCTTCTTATGCATGAAAGGAGCATGAGAATGACCAAAACCAATTCTTCCTTACCTTACCCTTTTCTTTTGAAATCTTTTTAGTGATAACAATGGCTCCACTTGGGATAGTGTGCCCTTGTGGTTCACTAAGAACCTGCAGTTCCAGTGCTTTATCCTCTTATGATAAACAAAAATTTATTTGACAAGCATCTCCTTTAAGTTTCTTGGGCCTTCACCTTAGGCTTAAGCTTGATGATCACTGTATGAAAAAGAAGTCTATATCTACTAAAAAAAAAATATGCTCAGTCAACCTTGAGCTTATTTGCATTTTCCTACCTACCTACTAGCTGCATTTTCCACTTTAGGTCAAGCAACATGATATTTCCAATAAAGCCAATCAATTGTCCTTCCTGATATTCGAGGCTCTTGACTGCATTCAACCTCAAAATAACCATGGTAGTGAGATGACCAAATCAACTCATAATATACCTTCTCTTCATAATGCAAATGAAAATGAAAAATTGGTGTGCAAAGCTTGTCCATGTATTCATTTATTGGGTCAAAGAGGACATGGTTATTTTGATGATCATCATAACATTTTACATCTTTAAACAATTGATTCTTAGCCACACAGGATTTCCTTGATATGCTATCCAACTGCTCTTCTAAATGGTTCCCACAAACAATGTAATTTTCCTCCTTATTAGGATCATTCATTGATGCAAGCTGCTGCAAGGAAACACAAAATTAAACAACCTTTTCCTCTGCCTGAAGATTATAAAAGATATCTTCCAGTACTTCTTCATGGGGTGTGTAATAATTTTCATCTTCATTATGATTCAAAGATTGAGAAGACTGCTACATCTCTACATCAATATCAGAGGATTGAACATGGTTTTCATAAGTAAACCCCTGTTGATCTTCATGTTGTATTTCATGAGATGTTATACTTTCTTCTTGGTGTTGAAATGCATTGTTATGAAGAGCATCTAAAATTTCTTCATCAATAAATTCATCATCACCATAACAATCCTCCAAGTACTGAATAAGACTTAAAGAATGTCTACAACAATCTTTGAGTAGCAATAAAGAAGGATGACATTCTTTATACATCTCATAGAATTCATCATGAAAACTAGCAAGTGAATATATTGAACCATTTTCCAAACTTTTATACCAAGACCATGCTTTTCCTTCTAAAGTGGTCATAAACATTCTCATGAGACAATCCTCAGGGAAGTGAACCTTAAGACTGCGTACATGCATATGAAACCTAACCAAATGAAGAGCAGCATTGTCTTTCTTTTCATCTTTGAATATTGGAAGATCCTCTAACCGATCAACCTTTCGCATAGGATTTGGAAAACCAGGGATATGAGACCGATTCATAGGAGCATACCTGGCATTCATTCTTGCAGTGGAACTCATCCTGGAAGTTCATCAAGCTACTGATCTTCTAGCAGTGGAGTCACCTTCCAATTCTTTATTCGATGTGTGGAGTCGCCAAGGTAGTTTTGCAGCCTCAAAATGATGTCTGAGCTCCTGCTACCTTCAGAAGTTCAGCCTCTTGATTTCGGGAATGAAAAGACTTCAAGCTCCCGGCAGACGCACCAAAATGTTATCTCAAAATCAGATCCTGATAGGCTGCTGGTCAGGTTGACTCTAAGTAACTATTTCAAACCTACTTTAGGC